>BDUI01000592.1:195645-211065 GCA_002335545.1 Apodemus speciosus | reverse complement strand
CAGCCAAATCAATACTATAAACCTAGCTGCACAGGGATACCATTCACAGCTGGACCAAAATGCAGAATGTATCGGTCCCAAGAGATGACTTAATCATCAATAACATCTCTACTACAACTGCTAAATTTCTAAGAAAGAAGTTTCAAGGAATTCTCTGTTTCCTAAAGAGACTTGCATCTGCAGTCAGTCAGAACAGCAAACTGATGATGCAGGCTTGTGATTGGCAACTGATTATATCTATCACACCATATTYATTACATATCTACTATATAACATTATATATGTAATAGACAATCTATTCATAAGAAATGACATAAGAATGGAACATCTTTGCTGAACAACATTATTTGGAGTCAGTTTGTTTCTTCTTATGGTCTGTCATGTAATATGCTATTGCTARAATCAAAACATATCACATTCCCAGTAATACTCAAGGTATGTATACATGGAGAGGATATCATGAGGGCTACTAAAGACCTCCACTCAGTACAATCTCTTCACTATAAATAGGAAAATAAGCATGCTTAGTCCATACAGTGTAATGTGTGATGGGGATGGATATATCCTATGATGCCTGAGAGTACATATGTARTGGAAAACATTATTGTTGAAAAATACATCAAAAGGACAAATAAATCCTTCAGTGCTCAGGAAACCTCCTGCTTTCCCAGAGACTCAAGACATCATTAGCCTGAACAGTGCAAATTGAATCTTTTTGTAAGGTATGTGTTACATTCTGTTTTGGGGTGTCGAACCCAGAAGTCCTCAGCATGAGTGTCACAGAGGTGCATATATGAGAGAGGGTGATTTATTCGCTCTGTGAATTACAGGTTGATAAATAGTTGAGAACAGGTACTACATCTGTGCTGACAGCTACCTCGCTGCCTTGTCTGCATTGCATTTCACATTCTGCCTTATTAACCTAGATGCAGCTTGGTAGATGGACTATTTGTTTTCTTCTACTTATTTATTTTTATTCCTTAGCATTCTTCCTCAAGCTAGAAACCTTAAAGTAAATGGTTCACATTTGTCCAATCATGAGACTTATGGATAGATGATAAATGTTTTTTAATGCTATAATAGAATGAAAAAACCTTTCATTCCCAAAGCAATGGGATAAAATTGCAAAACTTCACATAAATGTGCTTCCAGGATCAGAAAAGTTTTCCTTATGTCACGTTGTTGTGCAGTCAATTCTGCAATCTGAATAAAATTTATGACAGCAGGTAAAATATGGAAATTATAACTTTCAACACAGTGTAAGACATTTTACTCAAAATAGCAGCAAATTATGAAGAGGTGAGCATAGTGTGTCCTGTAGACAAAAGCCAAGAAATTAAAATGTATAGCATGATTTCCCACATTGAAATTAGCATGCTGACACCTGCAAGTTTTGAAGTGTATTTTCAAAAAGCAGCAGCCAAGTTCATATTGAATTATTTGTGTATGTGTATGTCTCATTATTTCCCTCATCAAACACAGATATGCACCATTTATCTATATTATTCTAGTAAATGTAATCACCAAATCTTGCATTCAAATGAATTCCTGTCACAGTTATTGAGAAATCAGTATTTTAAAAAAGATTATTTTTATGTCAATGAGTGCTTTGTATACACATAATATGTACCATGTGCAGTCCTTGAATGCCTGGTGTCTGAGAGGCCAGAAGGTGTTGGATCCCTTGGAACCACAGTTAGAAATGGTTGTGAGACACCACATGGGTGCCAGCAATTAAACCAGGACTTTTGTAAACTGTGCTACTGGCCTTGACCATCTTTCATCTTCATAATAAGAGCAGAGTTTTCATGAAGGGCCCCTCCTTCCCTTCATTGCATGTATAGTGTGAAGTGATCTCTTAATTATTTTGAGTAGTGAAAAAGTATATTGGCTGAGGTTAACTAACCTCAAATGTCTGACAAGAAGATGAAGCTTATGCAATGTATAGTGGCTGGTCTAAAGTCACCTAAGTCACAATGTGAGATAGTTGTCCTTATTCTTCTAGAGCAAGGCCCATCAAATGGTGGGATATGATACTAAGGTTGTTTCCTGGGTGTCATTATTGCTTTGTTATCATAGAAATCTTCATGAATGGGAGTTTGAGAGATGGCTCAGTGTACACAGAAGTCACTGCACATGCATCAAGACGCAGGTTCAGATGCAATGGCACCCACATAATCATTCTGTATAGTGCTGAAAGAGGTGGACACTGGGCACTTATGTGGCAGGCAGGTCAGGCAGTTTAGAAAAAAGCAGAGACCTCTATGCACTATGAACGATCTTGTGCCATGAAGATGGAGAGTATCAGAGGAAGAAATACGAAGTCAACCTCTGGCCTGCAAATGCACCTGAACATTCAGAAGCATACAACCCCACACATACACCAAGATATTCAAATGATACATGAATAATTAATGAATGAATAACTAATAATTCCTTTGATTATTTATTTTACTACAGTTTGTTATATTGGGAGGCTAGAGGAAATAGAATTAAGTTTTTGCATAGAATCACCTTGTAAATTTGTCACTAAATAATTCCGAGCCTCGTGCTCTAGTGAAGGACTCTATACCCATGTACATATAAGTAGAATTAATTAGAAGGAGCGTGTTATAAAAACAATGGCAAGAAGTTCAGAGGGAGATGGGGGAAATCCAGGAAGAGCTGTAGGCTGTGTAGGGGGAATATGATCAAAAAACATTGGTGTACATGTGAAATTCTCAAACAAGAAATTTTAAAATATGTCTTAAAATTCTGGCCCAAATGTGGCAGCTGCACTAAAACAATTGTAAATTTTTCTAAATACAATCCTGACCTACACTGCTGTGAAACACAACCGATATCCTTATTTCTTATTTGGATTCCCCCTCAGATTTTGTTTCCAATTTGTATTTCTTCTCAGTCATTTTACAGAAAAGTTACTCCCAAGTGCACTGGATTCATCTAAAACATGGAAAATTCATGCCTACACAGTTCTTACAGAAAGCTGAATAAATTTAGTGGGATATGATATGAAGAAGGAACTCTGTAAAGAAATTAATTCATTTCATCTTATTTTTGGCTATAACATAGCCATCTAGTTACTTCATAGATAAGTAAAGATACAATAATAACTAAAACTTATGGAGATATTGTAAAGTCTTTCATTGTTTATACAGTGCTCCAACTGATATAAAATATTTATAGATATATACACATCTTAGTGACTTAAATAATACATGTCTTATTTACATGGTGGCAGAATTAATTGCTTGCCTATCTATTTTTCAGTTCTTCTCTATGCAGGAATCTATGTGATATGCTAGCAATTACATATTAAGAGAAGCAGGTATAATCTCCATTTTCATAGACTTTGATGTCAACAGGAAAAATAGGCTAAATTCAAATGGGATGATTCCATGTATGGTGAAGGGGTGCAATAAGACTTAGAAAAGAAGAAAATATAAATATATAGATCATGAACATATGACCTAATTGAGAATTTGTAAAGACTAATAATAAATAGAGGCATGGGCTTGACATATACAACATGTGGGAATAATGAATAGGCATGATTATGTGAGTTTGGGGGAGAATTGAGCATAAGATGAGATCAGAAAATCATTGTACATGATTCCCGACCAAAACCAGCTATGTGGATCCTTCCATGGTAGAAAACATGGGAATCTATTTTATTTTTTATTAGATATATTCTTTATATATATTTCCAATGATTTCCCCTTTCCTTGTCCCCCCCAAAAGTCCCATAAGCCATCTCCCCTCCTCCTGTTCTCCAATCAACCCCCTCCTGCTTCCCTGTCCTGGTATTCCCCTACACTGCTACATCGAGCCTTTCCAGGACTAGGGGCCTCTCTTCCCTTTGGTGACCAACAAGGCCATCCTCTGCTGCTTATGTGTCTGGAGCCATGGGTAACACCATGTGTACTATCTGTTTGATGTTTTTGTCCCTAGGAGCTCTGGGATTACTGGGTGGCTCATATCATTGTTCCTCCTATGGAGCTGCAAAACCCTTCAGCTCCTTGGGTCCTTTCTCTAGCTCCCCCATTGGGGACCCTGTGCTCAGTTCAATGGCTAGCTGAGCGTATCCACCTCTATATTTGTCATGCACTAGCAGAGCCTCAACATGGGACTTTAAATAAACAAAGTTGGCCAAGATTGAGGATGGGTATTGATGGTGACTTGAGGAAACTATGAAGGAGAGCAGTCTATGGAGAGGAAAAAATGGTTGCCAGACAGACATGACAGGATGCTTTGGGAGGCATTGTAAGGTACATTGGAAAAGTTTTAAAAGAACAGGATGGTTTTGAAAGGATGATGAACATGTCTGTAATTTCCTGTCACTGAAAGCACAATTCCTAATGGAGACAACCTCAGATCATCCACCATGATGGGGAAAGCATGGCCAGAGTCCACACTGTTGGGAATCTCTAGTGAGGGCTCCTTAGAACAGTGTGGACATGGATGCAGACTGTGGAACCAGACTCAGAGCCTTCAAATGCCTGCCCATAGTTAACTTCTACCAGCATGCCTGCACCTCTCACAGGTTCTACAGCCTCTCAGTAGAGTGCTGTCATCTTCAGAACATTTTTTTAAATGAGGCTGTGAACATTTCAGACTCAAAGCAGTACATTCTGTCCTGACACCCAAAGATATATGGCAAACTCATAGTACAAAATGCTTCTAGTGCAACACAAAAATCTTATGAATTCCCATTTGACTCAAAGGCCAAAGTTGAAAAATATCTATGGAGACTTAAGGAAAGCTATTAGCAGTCTAAATATCATGAAGAAAGCTGCATATTTCAGTACAATGCACAGAATGAACATACGCATTCCAAAAAGAGATGGGAGGATAACACTGAAAGATGAGACCTGACTAAAATCCAGGTCTGACATGATAAATATTAAATCCTGTCACATACTGCCCAGTATCCAGGGCATATGGAGGCAGGATGTGAGCCTTGATGACCTCAGTAACCCTGTCCCATGGTTTCTTGTCTATAGCACACATGGTCTCTCTCAGGACAGTTCTACTTTGCAGCTTTCCTCTGTAGGCACCCAATATTGTTTGGTGGGTTTCATTCAGAATCTTGTTCTCACAAAGGAAAAACTTTATCAACTGAGCTATCTACCTAGTCACCCTACAAAGACCTTAGGTAACTGCATTTTCAAATCTCTAAAGCTTTGTATGGATTGAATGGAGCCCCTAAGACACCATTCCTATACTTCGTAGAAAGAGCATGGATTCTTTTTAATCATGTTTATCCCATTAGGAGTTACATCTTTRTTTGTAGATGTGTTCATTTTCTTGCCAAGGGGATTTTCTTCAAATTCTGTTCTGCTTTTCTTTAAATCCCAATTTTCAGTATATCCCTGTCAAAAAGCATCAGGAATATCCAAGCCACAGCCTGAATCCATCAATCCACTGCTTTTAAAATATGCCTTATCCAAATCTCTATTCTGGGCATAATATAGACGAATGCTTTGCCAGGGTATAGCATGAATGGCCTCCATATTGCTTCCCAATGGGGTTCTTCTGTCCAAACCCCCGTGAGAACAGTCTATGCTGTTCCCATATTAATCAGACTCATCCATTAGCCTCTGCTTACAGCAAGCAGGCTATCTCTAAGGCACATTTCTAAGCTTCTCCAAATCTCCCTCTTTAAAAAAAAAGATTGGAAGGCTAAAGAATCATATGACAAGGACCAGAGTTTTCATATCAATGACCTGGTTCCAAGTTTTATGAAATAATTTTTTCTTGTTATCTACAACTACAATGTACAGCCCTCTTCCTACCCATTCCAAGCAAACAAACAAAAACTTAAGGTAGGAAAGAATTCTTTGGGCTCAGGTCTAGAGGAGCTTGGTTGATTATGGTGGGGAAGGTCTGACAGTATTCATGGCAATGACAACATTGAGTAAATGTTCACACCATCACAGACTGTGATGCAGAGGGCAAGGACATGACCAGAGACAGGGGTATAACATGTTAAGCCTTTTCTAAGGATGTACTCACTCCACCTAAGTCTCCCTCATAAAGATGCCAGCACTTCCTAAAGAATGTCACTAGCTGGGGAACCAGCATTTAAACGCATCTGAGAGAGGGGATCACATTGGAAGCCACAATGATAATGGTTAAAAGTAAACAGCCTTGAATCATAGAAATCATAAGGCAATCATTTAGATTCACACCATTATTTTATAGGCAACTATTAGACATAGTAAGATAATTATGAAATGTAGTAAGATAATTATTAGATATAATAAACCTGGGTACTATATGCATTGCGAAAGTCAGGTTTTATCAACATTTATTATTTGACTTACTATGTTGCGCATCCTACCTCTTGGGATTCTTAATAAAGGCTATACCAATTAAAGTAGATTCCAAAGGGACCATCAATTAATATATATCAATGAAGCAATAATTTAATTAAGGAAACCAGTTTGTGTCATTGTAAATATTCCTGGAAAAAAATCTACATGCAAAGGCTTGTGCTAGTTAGTTTTTATTGACAAGTTCACACAATCTAGTCACCTGGAAAAAGGAAACCTCAAGTGAGTCATTTCTAAGGTCAAAGTGGGTCATGGCCAGACTTGTATCAGTTTGCCTTGGTTAACATGTCAGGACCCTGCCTTCTGTGGACAGCACCAAATCTAGGCAGATGGATCCAAACTATAGAACAAAGCTAGGTGAACAAGCCAGTAACAAGCTAATAAGCATCTTTCTTCTGTGGTCTCTGCTTCAAGTTTCTTCCCTACTTGATGAGATTTAGCTCCCTATGTCCATTCAGTGACGACTGTTTTCTGGAAGCAAAAACAAACTATTTCTACCTTGAACTGCTTTTGGTCACAGATTTTAATCCCTGCAATATAAAGCAAACTAGAGCAGGGCTTTTTACACACTCCTAAATTTCTGAGACCAGCATCATGAAAACTGAAAACTGAATCTCCAAAGCCAGGAGACACTGTGACCACCTTCCTGATTGCAATGCACTATTTCCAGTATCATACCCACATGAAAGCTTTTCTTTTTTTCTTTGCATCTCTCCTGTATGATTGTCTGTGTCCTGAATCTTACTTGGAAGCAAGAGTGATGCTGGACAGGTTGATTTCTATGAAGGGGTAGAATTAAGATCAAGGCATAGCGACTGCTGTGCAGACAGGACTAGAATTACAAAATAGCATCTTCAGCAAATCAGAAGGGAAATTTCTGGAGCAAGGTAGCTTCTTCTCAATACTACATTACACGATTTAAAATATACATTAGAAATAGATACTGATCCCACCAATGTTTTAGATACTTCACATAATAGCATACGACTTCCAATAATTCAATCAAGACTTGCGTTCTCCATCTATGTTCCCAATGTCCTCATTAAGGAAAGTAAATAAAAGATGGACTCTCCCATTAAGACTCTATTAATGTAAAAGAGTATTGATTGATTATTGACTTCAAGCTAAGAGAGATTTCTATCAACTAGTTCTCAGAGTGAAGGTGACTATTAATGTCATATAACTGTAGTCATATAAATTGTTTTTTTCCAGTTAATCAACATGTGTTGTGTGGATTCCAAATCTGAAGTTAATGCTAAGAAATTATTGGATGGACATAAATTGCATAATTATCTATGATTGGGTATACAAAGACACTCACACACAGAGAGAGAGAGAGAGAGAGAGAGAGAGAGAGAGAGAGAGAGAGAGAGAGAGAGAGAGAGTCAGTCTATATGAATGCAGTTTTCATTTGAAGAGTCGTTCCCAAAATGCTAATTTTCATAAAATTCAGTCAAAACCCTTATCTACCAAGCCTCAAGCCTAAATAAATCATATTCAAATTTGCCCTGAACTTAAATCCAAATGGTAGTTTGTGGACTCATTTATTTGTTTGTTTCGCATTTTTGTGTAGATTTCAGGAAGTTTTCACTGCACTGGGTTTCCTTGCTGCACTCAAATTCGCCTCTTTATATACTTTCTCCCTTTGTCCATCCCTTCTCTCCTGTTCCCATACCTGCCCACCCCCAGTCAACCCATAGAATCTATTATACCTCTGCTTCTGAGGAAGACCCATGTGTACCAATTATAGTTCTCCTTGTTACTTAGCCTCTCTGAGTCTGTGGGTTGTAGCATGATTATCCCTTACCTTACAGCTAATAATCATATAGAAGTGATTCTATTTCATGTCTGTCTTTCTGTGTCTGAATTGTCTCATTCAGGATGATTTTTTTCTAGTCCCATCCATTTGCCAGCAGATTTCATGATGCCATTGCTTCTAACAGCTGAGTAATACGCCATTGTGTAAATATACCACAATTATCTTTGGCTAATAGTCATAAAGTGGATACATTTCTTTTTGTAGAACACAGACAAATATTCTACCCTACACATTAGGTCCTGTTAATACTGTATTAGTTAAAGTTCTCTAGAGGAACATGACAGATACAATGAATCTATAGACATATAGAAAGGGGTTTTATTAAAGTGCCTTACAGGCTGTGGTCCTGCCAGTCCACCAATTGCTGTCTACCAATGGCAAATCCAAGAATCCAGTAGTTGCTCAGTCCATGAAGCTGAATGTCCCAGCTGGTCTTCAGTGATTGTTGGAATCCTGGGGAAGGAGGGGTTAATGCCAGTGAAGGGATGAACTAGACAGAAAAAGCAAGAGCAATAACTTCCTTCTTCCATGTCCTTTATATAGGCTGCCACCAGACAGGGTGACCCAATTTAAAGGCAGATCTTCCAATCTCAAAAGATCCAGGTTAAATATCAGTCTTTCTGCTCCAGATGATACAAGTAAGACAATTTCATCACAGGTGTGCTCAGATATGTTGGTTGTAGTTAATTTCAGATATGGTCAAGTTGACAACCAAGAATAGCCATCACATTAGTTTTATGTAAGGATTTTTGAGAGAGATAACATACTTTCTATGTTCATTCCCACTACCTTGTTATTGTAAGTATAGATGACATGTTTGTTTGTTTTACTTGTTTACTAGCCTTTTCTTCCAAGTGTCTCACATATGATCTTGAGAATTCCCTCAGTTCCTCAGGGCTACACTCAGACCCTGAAACCAGTCACCTGCACCTCAACAAAAGGGAACCCTTTCTCATCTATCTCACCCTTGTATTCCTTCTACTTTCCTCTTTTCTCACTGCTGTTAAAGGGCGCATGGGTGGTTTTATTTTCTTGTATATCTACATTATGTTAATTGTGTCACATATTATACTATAGTCACAAAAGTTTATTTTATTGGATTCACATGGGATRATTTGAAGTATACCCATCAAATATCTTGAAAATCCTAGGTTATATGTCATTTACTCTTCTAAMCATAACAGGTGCATTTCTGTATCTCTCTGTGTGTCACAGGTCCCTTAGCTGATGTTTCACACAGGAAACTTGCAATAAATAACTGTTAGTCACCTCTCCTCTAATATGTTCTGTCTAAATACATTATATTCAAATGAATGAAATAGAATTGGTCCAAACTAAAGTAAACATATAGCAATTCTCTCCTAAAGAAACAGTAGCAACTGGGAATACTGTGTGGTGATTTCTGTCTCCACCTTGCTGAAAAACACCATTCATCAGCTCCTTGCTGTCAGAAGTCATGAGAAAAAGAAAATAGAAATAGAAAAGACACTTAATATGAACACGTTTTCAGTATACTATGACAATTTTTCAGGCAACATGATATATGACTACTAGTGTTATAATAGGAGAAAATATGATATAAGAACTAGAAGAGAAAAATAAGGGAAATCACTTTTCAAATGATAATGGGGTAATTTTTCTGAATTGGATGAGTACTGTAAACCCACAAATCCAAGTGGCTCAGTGAGTTCCAAAGATTTCTTAATTTAAAAAAGATAGAAGGCACAGTGATAAAACTTCCCATCATGTGTGAAAATAAAATTTTCAACACATGCCGAGATCTGACCCATCTGGAGAGAAGTGGAGTTTGTAAAAACCTTTCAAGAATAAAAACCTGACAATAGATTCTCTGGCAAATTATAAAGATATTAATATCAACTTATACAACTAAATGAAGAATGTTAATTTGGGAGACATGTTTCCCTACTCATTTTGTAGTGACCACAATTATCCCAAATGTTAAGATTGGACAAAAGTGACTTTTAAAAATAYTGTATTTTTATGACTTCATAAATCGATGTAAAACGTTTTTCAATAAAATACCAACAAAGGAATTCAAATGTGTCTGAAAATGAACTAATTATGAATCAGGACTTTCCATGAATAAAAGTTTGGTGAACTCCTTGAACATAAAGCAACCAAATGATTTGTGTGTATAAGTGAAATCATTTGATAAGACAGTGACAAAATTCAATCTGAATCCTTGATACAAACTTGAAGTAAACTGAAAATAATAAAAACTTCCATGACATTAGACAAAGGAATGATGAACAGTATAGAGCTAACATATCATTTAATGGAGGCACCTGAATTCCCTCTTAAATGAGGAAGAAACACTGTCGTTCCTCGCAATTTCTGTACAAGATGGATCAGAAAGTGCTACCCTGTCCAACAAAGTGAGAGAGCTCTAGTCTTTAATATTTGAAGTAAAGAAATGTTAAATAAATTTGTTGACTTACAAGAGTATCTTGCTTAGGAAACTACAAGGCTGTTAAGAGAACAACATTTCAGTTTGTGTTTGGGAGCAGTCCATCCATGATCTTGTATCATTAAGTAGTGTCAAGCAGACATTTCCCATCAAGATAACAGCTTCTCCTATATATAGTCAGTGCCTAGGAGACAGTGACTCAGCAGCTGCTGTGTGCTGTTTAAGCTGTCTCTGGGAGGATGAAGTTGGGAATCAATATATGTGGAAGAAAGTTTGAGGCTGGTAAAAATTCTAAATCTCCCCCCCCCAACTCCAAATATAATGTATATTTAACACTGGGGGAGGACAGAACTGATATGTCCATATATTGAACTATTGAACGGTTACACATAACTAAGATTGTTGGATGTTATCTGTGGAAACAATTTCAACTCATAATAAGGTCCCATTATTAAATCTAGATGCATACAAGACCTATACTATGAAAAAATGGAATATTTAAAGGATAAAAATCTTAAAACATACAAGTATTATTATTTGCGGACTGTATTACTTAATATTTTCTGTGTTAATTATTTTCATATTTGTAGGTACAGTGATCTCATATACAGTGTTCCAGAAGGAGTTAAAGAACAAGATTGGTGTGTTCCATGAATATAGAAGATAGTTATAAAATCATAGAAAGGTATAAAGAAGTCAAAATAGCAAAAACTACTTTGGGAACAAAGAAGGCAAAGTTGGAAGGTTATAAAGCCAAGTCAGTATGCAACTAATATAAAGACAGAGTAATAAAAGCAGAAGAAAATATGGAGATCTCAGATACACAATTAAACCACGGGGTACAAAGAGATTTACTGAGAAACACAGTTATTTTGTTGTTGTTTTGGTTTGGTTTTTTGGAGTACACAGTACTAGAAAAATTTAGTGTTTATATAAAAAAAATACAACCAAAAAAAATTTTATCTGTCACTCTAAATAATAAAGAAAATTGTTATTTAATCCATGGCTATAAAGTTTAGGTTGTATTCTAGCCTCTGGTGATGAATCAAGGATGAGCATGAAAGACAAAATCATTGAAATGATAGATGTGCTCATTATCCTGAGAGCAGTGGTGGCACCAGTGGTGGTTTTATGACCCCAGGTCAAGGCTTTCAAATTATACACTAAGTTTGAGCTCTCAGTGTAAGTACAGCAGTGAGATCTGTCAACATAGCTGGTTTGTTTTAGTTTTTTGGTGAGGGTCTTTTTTGGAATATTTTCTTTATGTACATTTCAAATATTTCCCCTTTCCAGGTCTCAAGACCAAAGTGTGGATGCTTCAGTGCTTTTTAGAAGAGGGAACGAAATACTCACGGGAGGAAATATGGAAACAACACTGTTTTAAAACTTGAAGTTAGAGATGGAACGCTGCACAAGGATCCTGAGATACGTGAAATCGGAGGCCATCCCTCAAAGGAACATGAAGCACCCACTAAAGGAGAGCAATAGAGCATCCATGAAAGGCGTTCTCAGTTTTCAATGTTGAGAAGCTAAAAGCAGATGAGAGATTAAGGAGAATCTGTCTGAAATGCCCCAGGTGTTCTGCTGAACAAGACAGAGGTCAGGGAAAGGTAACCAAGGCAGACCTCCCTCTGGACTTGATTTTTTTTTTTTTTTTTGCAAGTTAACAAGCCCCCTACTCCCTGTCCAATGAATAGGGAGGGGCTAGGGAGTAAAGAGAAGTCTGAAGTCTAAAGTACAGAGAATTTGGATCATGATGAGAGAGTAGAGAGAGCACAAGTCAGAGAATGAGAGAAAGCAAGTGAAAGTGTGACAGAGAGGTGGGGGAGTTAAGGAACGGCAACTGGAGCAGTAGAGTTCCAGTGGACAGCTAGAGGCTCCTCAGTCTTCAAACTTGGCAAGCAAAAGCAGAACCACAACTGTGTTTGGACCATAGTGTCTGTGTCAGAGAGCATGTATCCATTCTCAGTATTTTTTCTATATTCTTTGTTTACATTCCAAAGACTTTCCCCTTTCCCAGTTCACTCCTCACCWTATGTCCCATAAGTCYTCTTCCCTCCACCCATTCCCCAATCACCCCCCCTCCCACCATTTCTTTGTTCTGATACTCTCCTACAAAACTGGATCCAGGKTCCTCTCCTTCCTTCTTCTTGGGAATCTTTTGATTTGCTAATTGTACCTTGAGTATTCAGAGCRTCTGGGCTCATTAATATCCACTTATCAGTGATTGCATTTCATGTGTATTGTCCCTCCCCCCACCTCAGCACTCAAGCTAGGCGGTTCAGCCTTGGCCCTGCTCAGCCAGTGAATTTCCTATTGCACCTGGAAGCTGAGGAAGCATCCCGGAGCCAACCACCTGCTGAGATCAGGAGCCAGCAAGATCCCAAGACTCTACTCCATGCCTGGGGGGAGGAGGGAAATCTTCCAGACTATTTATTGTGTTACATTTATTAAAATTCGGGTCTTAAAAGGCAATGTCTCCTTGACCCAATTCTTTTGCGCCGCTTTCCCATCCATCCCATAAATTTCTCTTGTAGGAACCAGTCTGCGGTAGCTACAGATAGCTACAGAACTCAACAGTGTATTCTTTTGTGATTGGGTTAGCTCACTTAGGATGATATTTTCCAGATCTAACCATTTGCCTACAAATTACATGAATTCGTTATTTTTAATTGCTGAGTAGTATTCCATTGTATAAATATACCACATAGGACACATATGATGGCTTGCAAGGTAAAAAGAGCTTGTCTTGAAAGGCCTACAAACCTAGTTTGATTCCTGAACCCATAAAAAGATGGAAGGAGAGAACCAACTCCACAAATTGCCTTTTGACCATCACACGTGAGCTGTGGCATCTCTTCCACATATGTAGGGGGAAAATGAGGATCAGATACCCATGGGTTCTGGGAGAAGAGCCATCCATGCAGTCCCAGCAGTCAGGCAGATGGAAGAGTCTTAGAATTTTTTCCACATCCTATGTAGGGAGCAGCCTACAAAGTCTGAAATTGGTGTTGAAATAAAATATCTCCAATTCAAAGAAGAGCTCACATAGCTGTAAATTGTATTCTATCAAACTCTAGTATCCCAATCTGACTTACACAAAATAACATGTATTTTCCTTTGTTGTCATCTGTTTTATTTTCTTGTATCAAAAACAAGTGAGTTTTTGTACCTCAAGTTCAAATAATGTAATATATTTTAGTCAAAATGTCTAACGGATTTAGCATTTATGACTGTTTGAATACATCATTCTCTTCCACCAAACATAATACATAATTTAACTCTCCAAACCAGAATCTTGGTGTATCAGTTGAAGCCAATAGGAAGAAACACACAGTTGAGTATGTCATACTGAAAACATCAGCTTTCAGGGATGGGGGGATATGGGAATGTCTTTAAAAAGGCTTGCTATTCTTGCTGAGGACCCACATTTGACATACATCAGGTGACTCAAACTACCTGTCACTCCAGCCTAAAAGATATCTGCTTTATTTTATGTCTTCAGAACTCCGAGGACATCTCACGCTAGTGCACATACCGCCCCCCCCCACACACACATACACATAAATAAAAAACAATATATATGTATATATATACATATATATTTTTTAACAAAGACATCAACACCCTAAAACAAATTACACCTGTCACAAGCACTCACTGCACACTCTTCATAAAGACACAACAAAAAAATGGTGGCATTTGTGTTTGAAATAATGAAGCAAAATGGTAATAGGACAAACCAAAGTTTACAAAGGGATAGAAGAAGTCAACTTGATTTTTTTTATATATTTAAAATGTTTCTTTTTGATTAAAGAAAGGAAAGTCTCAGAGTGATAAAAAGAGAGAAAAGTCATTTGGGATCCACTTGCACTTAAAATATGTGTTCAATATACAACTACAGTTTCTATCTGAGAAACATCAGGTGGAAAGGGAAATTGGTAGAATGAAAGGAAGAAAGAAAGGAAGAAAGAAAGGACGAAAGAGAGAAAGAAAGAAGGAAGGAAGGAAAGAAAGAAAGAGAAGAAACTGAGTTACTATAAGCATCTAAATGTATTATAATGTTTGATATTAGATGGGTTTGACTTGAGTACAGAAGCACATACTAAAAATTAACACAGAGAAATATAGATGAAATATAATATTGAAAAACCTTAATAAGTTTGGATTCACCCACAGAAACAACCAAGGGAAGGGAAATATTGTCAAAGAAAAAACAAAATAAATATGCAAATGACACTGAGTTGGAAAACTTGAATTTAGTAACCAACTGCACTTATTCGAAATGAAACACAATCTGACTAAAAGTCTAATAATCTAACTAAAAGGGTAACAGTATTGAATTAGCATGTTCAACTATAAGGACACCTCAAATTTAGATATGGAAAGGGTGAAAAGATTAAGGTCAGAATACATTCTTAATAGAAAGGCTAAATAAAATAATATTAGCTTAGATATGAATGCCAGTGGCTGTCAACAAAGGACTTAGTTAAGTACATATGCTGTAGATGCACAATGGAGTAATATTTGGCAAGAAAGAAGAACAAAATCATTTCAACTGCAAATGTGTTTGTAAATAGAAATTAATATACTAAGCAAATGTAGTTACTTTTAGAAACACACGTATCAGGTTTCCTCTCATTTGTGAGGGTTTTAGGTTCTGTATAAATATGTAGAAACATACATGTGCACATGAGATATTAAATTAATGAAGGTGATTTGGGAGTAGGCAGAGAAGGGGTAACATGAAGGTAGAGTATGATCGAAATACATTACACATCTGTATGAAAATTTCCTTACAAAACCCAGTATTCTTTATTTTATACATATGTATATAT
>BDUI01000592.1:165691-181055 GCA_002335545.1 Apodemus speciosus | reverse complement strand
AAAATTACCAGCTACAGTGATGAGATATTTACATTGTGACAGTATTGACCCCTTCATATTAATAAATATTGTAAGTATTTTTAAGCACTGAGAAAATAATGAGAAAGAAGAAATACTATGCTTACAGAAATTGTCTCCTATAAAGAATTTAATGGTTCATTATAACATGATTTTTGTTATGAGTATACCCATATTTGCAAAATATGGGAATCTTAAGCAAAGGTAATCAGTTCAAGGCCAACCTAGGCTACATAGGAAGTTTGAGGCCAGCCTAGGCTACACAGTGAGACACTGTCTCAAAACAAAACATGCTTTTTACTATGATAAAAATGGTAATAATCTTATATGTAGTTAAGATGTGAATAATTAATACAGTATTCATAAGATATAAATTTGAATTCCTTGTTTTATAAGTTGCACATTTACTATTAATATTATCTTTTATTATCAATATGAGGTTGGAAGCTTTAAGTGAAATACAAGCTTTTTAAAAACTGGTAATATAGTTTTAGCTGCAGAAAGGATCCTTGCCCAATTGGCATCGGCCACAAAACAGACAGAATGTTCCTCACACTGTATGAGAGCAGCTAGACAGAACCAAAGAGTTAACATTCACATTCCATGTATATGTATATGTTTATGTATATGTATACAGATACGTATATGTATATGATGAATATGATGAATATTATGAATATGATGAATGTGGTGAATATGGTGAATATGATGAATATGATGTATATGTATGTGTATGTGTATGTGTATATGTATATGTATACACACAGTATATTAAAAGCACACCCTTTCATTTTTAATTTTGAAAGTTTGGGAGCATTTAAATTGTGCTCACAGTTGCTAACATGATTAGGAAACAGTTATTTCTGACACAGTTTTTCTTTCCAAAAATGGCACACACTAGAGTCTTGGTGGTTATCATCAGTCTTATAAGCAGTTAAGTAGATAATGTACAAAGAAAAAGAGAGAGATTTCAATCACACGGGAGTCCCATCATCTTTCCAGGACAGATGATCTCCACCTAAATTTCCCTGTAGTGTATTAGGAACAGAGATCTTGAACAAATACTGAGCTCCAACACAAATTTCTCCACACCACAGATTTTATATCCTAAAATGGGTTATGAATTTTAAAAGTTCTAAACTAGACAGGATACTTGAAGCAATGACAGTTAAGCATCAGCAGAAAGTGGCACAAACTTGGAAGAGCTGGTGAGAGAGAACGTTCCCCCTGCCCCCCAAATCACTCAGCTCCAACATTCAGGTGATTTTAAAATAACCCGAAGACACCACATCTTAAAATGCAGGGATCATAAAAAACCTCCAGGCACTCACACATTGTAAGACTCAAAGAAAATGTACAGGTATCCCACGTGACACAAGTTGACCCTCTCTACTTTAAAGTAAGTGGAGCTCAAGGCATGTCTATGGTAAACTGAACTCTTAATGTGTTGTAATGTTTCTGAGAGTTTCTGACTATAGAAGCATTGTAATAATTGCCTGTTTAGTACACCTGACCTACATTCATATAAACTATAAATGCTTTCTCTGAAATTTGACAGGTGTCACCAAGAATAGTCATCTCAAAGAAATCAACAAAGGAGAATGATTATTTCAATACCTTAGTGACAAGTAGGGTCATGGGAAGGACAGAGAAAACCCCTCCAAATTTTAAGTAAGTAAACACTAGCTTAAAATGTGACATCATATTATAATGAGAAATCACAATACTCATTGTGCATAAGTATGGCATGTGGAAGTTTAACAACAGAATCTACTGATGGCAAAGAATGGCATAGCCATCCCTTGGGCTGCTGGGATTGAGAACCATGGCTCCCTCCTACTCTGCACTTGCCTGTCAGATCAGCATGTAAGTCTCTGCCTTTGGTAACCATGGAGAAACTCCTTGACACTCTAGAATTGTAAAGTGACAATTTGTTTTCTTCAAATACGTTCCCTGGGCTAATTTTACAGAGGGTTGTGAGAACTCTTATTTCCTAGTTGCAATACAAACACAAGTTGGTGGGCTGTGCAAAGAACATATACCAGTGTAGCCAAAGGAAAGAACCCTTCATGCCTCAAGTTGCTTCTGCACTTAAGCTATAGCTATCTGGGTATTTTTGAAGTCCAAGTTTGTTTACTATCTCTATTTTATACTCCTTTGCTATTTTAATTTTTATATGTCTCTGTGTGATGTGCCAATGTATTTAAGCATTTCCACATGTGTGGGGTGTTCATGTGTGTATAGGTGCTTGTACACATATGTGCATGTATGTGTGGAGGCTGATAAGTCTATCTGGATCGCTCTCCATCTTAGATACTGAGGCTATGTGCTTCACTTGAACTCAAGAGTTCTTAAGCTAGACTAGCTTATCAGGCCAGCATGTTCTGTCTCTAACTGCTGGAATGCCAGGATTACAGGAGGATTTCCATACGTGCCCTGAATCTTCATGGTTTCTAGTGACTTGACTCTTGTCTTCATACTTGCACAACAAGCATGTTATTCCCTGATCCATCTCTCTAGCCCCACTTGACACAGTCAGTTTGAGAGGTGATAAGCAAAACTTGTGCCTGGCAGAAGAATGTGATATAATTCCTCTGTTCCTCAAATATCCTTGTTTGTGACCAAAGCATTGCTCTGTTAATCTTGAAAGTAAAAGAAAAAAATAAGCAAACGCAAAATAGAAGACAGAAGTCATATAAATCTTTCAACATATAATCCTCTTGCGTGGCAGAAAGGTGCTTCTTGGAAGGTGACTGTAAAGACTCTACAGCAACCCCTAAAATCTAACTCCACTGGTTTGATTGACAAGTCTCTATTTTTGGATTGTACTCTAGAATCTAGCCAAAGGAAAAGGCTAAAGGGGGATTCTTATTGGGAAACAGATGATTAATATGAATATTCTATAAACATTAGAATATGATGCTGAAGAGATGGCTCAGCACTTTAAGAATGTTTGCTGCTCCTCCAGAAGAACCAACTTCAGTACCCAGCACCCATGTGAAACATCTCAAAAGTGCTTGTATTTCTAGATCCAAAAGATCCGATACCCTCTTTTGACACCTCTGGGTGCCCATACACAAGTGGTAACTCTTTAGAAAATAGTAATTCGATTAGGCAACATCAAATAAAAAAGTACAAGAGAAGATGCTACAATGATACAGACCTTCCCACATAGTTCTTTATCATAAGAACATCCGTGCATTGTTACATCTTAAAGCAGGAAGCTCAAAGGATAAAAGATATAGCAAGAAAACGAGTAGAAAAGTGTCATGCCAGGTCCTGATGGATGGGGMTTATTTGAATATCTAAAATGAAAGGAGGCATTTGAGAGGGATGTCAGGAAGTTTGTGGAGCTGGGGACCCCCAGATCTTGAAACTCAATGAGGTTGTCATTCAAATGCTATGAAGATCCATCATGGTCCCTGAGTCCAATCACAGTGACTATCATTTTATGCTTTATGGCTGAGTGGTTATAAGGACTAACGTTTTCGTGGAGTGTTGGTTACAATCTCAAACCCTGTATYAGTGGTTCACAGCCATCTGAAACTCAAGCTACAGGAAATCCTAGACCTTCCTTTGGTCTCTGCATATATGACACACACATGTACATGTAAAAATAAATGAAAATGTTTGTAAAATGTCATAGGAACACATACATGCAGAGACCTTTCAAAGTCCATTAATGTCTTTTTAAAAGATTTTTGAAATAACCACACATAAAAACATTAGATAATCAAGTTTCTTTTTTTTTTGTTTTCTCACCTATATGTCTCTCCTTTACCTGGGAAGAAGTTTCACTAGTAAAAATTCTGAAAGGAAATTGTTTTTTTTCTCATAAGATGTATGTTCTTAGTGCTTACATTTCTCCAGCATTCACTCAATTTTGCCATGATTCTGATAGCCAGTGTCTGAGCCCTGGGCTATGCATCATGCTAAGCAATTTCATTCTGGATATGTCCAAGCTAACAAATACTGATGGAAGGCTTTTGGTGTTGGTGTTGGTYTATGTTGTCTTTTTGTAGAACAGAGAACATTTATCAAAATTAAGGGAAATGGYGTTATTGTAAAATCTACACATATTTAAATGCTAATATCGAGTTGTAACTATAACTTGTTGATAAATCAGGCATGAATTGGACAAAGTTTTTTTAAAGCTGTAAACTACCAGAGATCATTAAGGAGGAAAAACTCAGGCAAATTAGCCCAATACCTATTAATTTCAGACAGAGGGCAAACATAAGAATCTAGAAACTGTCAAAAGCTATTAATAGCAGGCTCCATATGTACTCTTGAGCTTGATTTTTTCCATTTTTACCAGCCTTGAGAGGAGTTGGGGGTGTTTCATGGCATAAGCATCAAGTTCAATTTATAACACTACTACATACTTATGTTTTTTACTTAATTCTTGTGATAGTCATCTCTGGAAACACATTACTTTCTTCTTAGGTGGAGACCGAGAGAACTCTAGATTGATCTGAAGTACTNTTATTTGAATATCTAAAATGAAAGGAGGCATTTGAGAGGGATGTCAGGAAGTTTGTGGAGCTGGGGACCCCCAGATCTTGAAACTCAATGAGGTTGTCATTCAAATGCTATGAAGATCCATCATGGTCCCTGAGTCCAATCACAGTGACTATCATTTTATGCTTTATGGCTGAGTGGTTATAAGGACTAACGTTTTCGTGGAGTGTTGGTTACAATCTCAAACCCTGTATCAGTGGTTCACAGCCATCTGAAACTCAAGCTACAGGAAATCCTAGACCTTCCTTTGGTCTCTGCATATATGACACACACATGTACATGTAAAAATAAATGAAAATGTTTGTAAAATGTCATAGGAACACATACATGCAGAGACCTTTCAAAGTCCATTAATGTCTTTTTAAAAGATTTTTGAAATAACCACACATAAAAACATTAGATAATCAAGTTTCTTTTTTTTTTGTTTTCTCACCTATATGTCTCTCCTTTACCTGGGAAGAAGTTTCACTAGTAAAAATTCTGAAAGGAAATTGTTTTTTTTCTCATAAGATGTATGTTCTTAGTGCTTACATTTCTCCAGCATTCACTCAATTTTGCCATGATTCTGATAGCCAGTGTCTGAGCCCTGGGCTATGCATCATGCTAAGCAATTTCATTCTGGATATGTCCAAGCTAACAAATACTGATGGAAGGCTTTTGGTGTTGGTGTTGGTYTATGTTGTCTTTTTGTAGAACAGAGAACATTTATCAAAATTAAGGGAAATGGYGTTATTGTAAAATCTACACATATTTAAATGCTAATATCGAGTTGTAACTATAACTTGTTGATAAATCAGGCATGAATTGGACAAAGTTTTTTTAAAGCTGTAAACTACCAGAGATCATTAAGGAGGAAAAACTCAGGCAAATTAGCCCAATACCTATTAATTTCAGACAGAGGGCAAACATAAGAATCTAGAAACTGTCAAAAGCTATTAATAGCAGGCTCCATATGTACTCTTGAGCTTGATTTTTTCCATTTTTACCAGCCTTGAGAGGAGTTGGGGGTGTTTCATGGCATAAGCATCAAGTTCAATTTATAACACTACTACATACTTATGTTTTTTACTTAATTCTTGTGATAGTCATCTCTGGAAACACATTACTTTCTTCTTAGGTGGAGACCGAGAGAACTCTAGATTGATCTGAAGTACTGAACCTGATACTAGGCAACAAATATCTCAAAGAATAAGCCATTATGGAATTTTCATTTCCATGACTTTGGAAATAGAAAATTAATTTGTTTAATTCATTAACAATTTGAGGGTCAAAGGAACCCCATAAATTCCTCTGAGAGGCTCCACCTAGCAACTGACTTGAAGGGATGCAGAGACAAACATTCAAACAGTAGATGGAACTTGGATACTCTTATAGAAGAGTTGGGAGAATGACCATGGGTCTGGAAAGAGATAGGAACTCCACAGGAAGACCAACAGAATCAATGGAACTAGTGCCTATCTTGGCACACTCAGAGTCTGAATCACCAACTAAAGAGCTTATAGCAGCTGGACCTAGGTCTCCTGCACATCTGTAGCAGATGTGCAGCTTGGCCTTTATGTGGGTCCTGAACAACTGGAGCGTGAGCTATCCCAAAAGCTGTTGCCTGTCTGTGGGATATGTTCTTCTACCTGGGCTGCCTTGTCCCGCATCAGTGGGAAAGGATGTGCCTACTCTACCAGGGACTTCATGTGCCAGGGTAGAAGGGATACGCAGTGGGGAACCTCAACCCCCTCAGAGGAGAACAGGAGGTGGGGATGGGGAGAAGGATTGTGGAAGTGGGTGACCCAGAAAGAAGGCAGTGAGTGGGTTGTTAAGTGAATAAATAAAAAGAGAAATGAAAGAGAAAAACAAAAGAAAAAATGGAAGAAATTTATCATATTCTTCATTATATAGCTGTTGATTTTTGTCTCCTTTTGTATACTTTTGTTTTGGCTTAATCAATTTGATTATAATAAGGAATAAGACCCAAACCTAAAAGTCTCATGTCACAAATTAATTTTCCTTTAAAATGATGGTTTCCAGAAATCACAGTTGATCCTACTGCCTCAGGATTTACTTCTGATTTCAAGAAGCTTAATTCCCAATACCCAGTAGGAGAGAAAAATTATACATGTTGGAGTATGTGTAGATGTGTGTACACATGTATATATCATGTAGACATATATAAAATAATATGTAATGTGTAAAATATTCCATTTTTCCCATTTTTCATTAAAATATGTGAGATGAAAATGATACCTTTTTATTTCAGAATTTCAGTAGTTTTTTTTTTTCAGGAAAAAAAGTTAGTTTAAAAATGTAAAATGGTTGCCAAGGCAACCATTTTCATATCTTTAACATTATGTGATATAAAATTTTTGGATTGTACAATTTTAGGTTTAGAGACAGATGCTCAATGTAAACAATAAATGGTGAAAATTAGCCTCTCACTGGAGTGCAATTTGACATCATTTTGCACTAGAAGACAATTTAGATATTTTCCTGTTTTATAATTGAACTCTTTCTCTTCAAATGTATAATCAAGTGTTGCTCACTTATTTAATTTTTTCTTCATATTCCCTGATTCATTAAGACTACCTTTATAATAAACATAAGATACAAAAAATGATAAAAAGTAAAAAAAAATCCAGTTTGGGAATTATATGAGATTCCTGGACGTGCAAAATGTATGTGTATATTTCCATCAATATGAATTTATTGTGCTTTTCCTTTGGGTCTTTTTCTTGTTTGGTTGTTTTGTCATATTTCAAATTTTTTGCTTTTATTTTATTATTGTTCCTTAGATACTCATTTATTTTTTAACAAGAGACAGAAAAGATCTGAATGAAAGGGATAATGGGAAGGAGCTAGAAAGAGTATAGGGAGGGGAAAGAGCAATCAATATATTGTATTAAAAAATCTATTTTCAATGAAAGTAAAATTAATCAGGAATTTTTAACCAATAAATTTTTGTGACCCTAGCAAAGTCTCCTAGTAATAGGGTATACAGAGCTGGAACTGACCATCTCTACAACCAGGCAAGTCTCCCAGCAGTGAGGCTGGAACATCAAGACAGCCACAAAGCCTTCGACTTACAGTATGTCCTGCTTGTAAGATGTGCTGGGGTAATGGTGGCACAGAATTTGTGGGAGTGGCCAACCAATCACTGCTCCAAATTGAAGTCCATGCCATGAGAGGGAACCCATGCCTGACACTGCATGGATGGCCAGGAACCAGAAGCCGAATATCTGAGAAACCCAGAATAGAACCAAATATGACTGGCAAAAACAGAAGTCAATAATATTCTTCTATTCTCATAAAGTGGTACCCAGCCCAGTTGTCATTAGAGAGGCATTTTCCAGCATCTGGTGAGAGCACATACAGATACCCACAGCCAAATACTAGGCAAATCCAGGGAAACCCCATGGCAGATGTTGAGGAAGGACTCTAGAAACCAGAGGGGGCAAGGACACCACAAGAACATGACCCACAGAATCAACTAATCAGAGCTTATAGGGACTCACAGAGACCAAAACAACAACCAAGGACCCAGTGTGGGTCTCAGCTAGGTCCTCTGCAAGTACTTTATGGTTGTATAGCTTTGTGTCCTTGTGGGACTCCGAACATTGAGATCTGGGACTGTCTCTGGTGTATTTGCCTGAGCTTAGTATACTTTTCCTCCTACCACACTGCCTCATCCAGCCCTAATATGAGGGCTTGCACCTAGCCTTATTGTAATTTGTTATACCATGTTCAGTTGATATCCTGAGAGGCCTGCTCTATTTTTTAAGGGAAATAGAAGAGGAATGGATCTGGCTGGTGAGGGTTTTTGAGGAATAGAGATAGAGGAAACTATGGTCAGGATGTTACATCGTAAAGAATAAAAATTAAGAATAAGAAAAAGAAATTTTCCTCCCTGTACATACCTCCAAGCTAATTTCTCAAGTTTGATTAGCTTTTAAATATAATAAAATGCTAAATTTCTAAATGACTAATATCTCAATTCATAATTTTATGTGGCCCAAATAAATGAATCAAGTTCTCACCATTACAACTGTTTTAGTGTTTTTAAAGAACTATTAATTCATGAGCTACCATATGTGTTTATGTTTCACATTTTCTTTCATTTTTTTCTGACTATAGAGTGTCTTTGAGATTTCATATAGTTAATCATATAAAGATTTTAATTTCTGCTTTTAAGTTTCAGAATCCCTATTTAGTATTATTATTTCATGTTCACAGGAAAGTTTGGTTTTGCTACATTTTTTAACAAGAAAATACCCTTAGTTTTTTCATTAATTATGTGGGGGCAGAAAATTTGGAGAGAAGAGAGTCATGGAATCTATGAGATCCTAGGGCAATTATCYATCTGAAAATTAACATAGTACTTGAACACACAATTCCACAAACAACTTCAGTTTCATCGATCTCTCAGCATCCATCCAAACAGCATCCATGCACCAGTGAAATCCAATATTTAAACACTTGTCTTAGATATTATCAAAAGCAGTGTAATGCAAGTGATCTACTTTGAATTCTCACATTGAGATGAACCGCTCTGATGAAAAACAATTTGCAGACAGCGGAGAGGGTTTGTTCAGCTTACACTTTCAGATTGCAGTCAATTACTGCAGGAACTCAGGGCAGGAATCGAAGTCAGGAGACTGAGGCTGGAACCATGGAGAACAGCGGTTGCTGGCTTACTTTCTGACTTACCCACAGGYTCATGCTCAGCTAGATCAGACCCAGACGGGATAGGCCCTTCACAATGGRCTGGGTCTTTCTTCCTACGTCAATCATTGATCAAGGAAATTCCCCAAAGACACAGGCATAGTCCAACCTGATCCAGATAACCTGTCAACTAGAGACTCGCTCAGATGACTCCTGGCACTTTCTGGTAGACACAGCATGTTCCTCCCATTTATCATTGATCACTGTGGTGTTATGTTTTGCTGTGGATGGAAAGGACCTGTTCACCTTTCAGAGGCCCCATCTTCTGGTTCATAGCGTCCACTCCAGTTGCTTACTGTGACAGCTTCCCTCCATCTGCAACTGTAGTGAGTATCTTCTTACCAGACTGTCAAATAGGCTTTTTTTTAATTCTCTTATGTTTTGTTACTTCTTTGTCTAACTCAGATCACATAAATTTACGTATCATAAAGTTGGTTTATTTCCAACTTTCATTCTGTATGCTATCACAATTTTTTGTCATTCTTCCTAATATAATCATGTTCTTGGCATTGGGACACAGACATCTTTAGGACCGTTATTRCAAGATCATATCCTATCCACTATGAAGGGCAATGTGTTAAATATACCAGCACTTAGCCTTCTTTGTTCAGTGAGGTATAAACACCTGACCACTTTTTACTTTTACATGGTACACATTTTACTCTCCCCATAAGCAAATTGTGATGGTTTATAAGCAAAATACTGTACTCATTTKAACAGAAAAGCTCACYAAATCCTGCAAATCCAGACATTCAAACCATTATGTTCCCTTCAAAAACAACTGTGAAACTTTCAAGGACATTAAGAGTAGACATACAGAAGAGATACATGCATATAAAAGCAATATCCTTTTGAAAGACTGCAACAGGTAATATTGATTGTCAACTTGATAAAATTTCAACACCTAGKAGACAAACTTCTGTGCTTATCTGTAAGGGTGCTTCCATGATTTTTTTATTCTGATTGGAAGACTCACTTGACATATCAGCAGCACCAAACCTTAGGCTGCAGTCCCAGACAGAATAAGATAGGAAATACAAGCAGAGCACCAGCACACATCATCCCTGTGTACACACACACACACACACANAAAGCCATACAATTTTAGATCCAGTGCTGTGTGAGTGACTGTATCAAGTTACCATTGAATCCCTAGYTTTAAAGTTATACCCTTGCTAAAACTCCCATCTTTGCTGTTAAGACTGACTCTTTCTCCTTCCTCTCTTCTCCTTTCTTTTCTAACCTCTCTTCTACCCTCAGCCATGCCTTATRCATACTCTATTCACCTTAGGCATTGAGTACTCAAAACTCTACATGCTGCAGTGTATACGTTACTAAGCATTATTAGGCATGAATTGAAAGGTTAATGATACTTTGTAACAACTGGGTAAATGAAAGTGCAATTGTTGTATATTCTCCCCCATAGCTTTCATTTTCCCCTGAATTCAGGATCCAAGCCAGTTATTATTGGTGTCTCCTGTTAACTGTCATGATCTCAACATTACTATGATATGAACTCACCGCAAAACATTCAGGTAAATCTTACTACAAAATCACCCTTTGCTTACACTTTGCTTTGCTACTATGAATATCAGACGACAYGAGCATCCTGCCAGTGTTAGGATTTCATTGCTAATTATAGCTTCTCAATAATGGATTAGAGGAACATGAGCCTAAAATTAGTGTATAAATCACTATGGATCAATGCTAAAACACCATAATATTTTTTCTTCATTTTCAGAACAGCTTTTACCCATATTCACCCCAGTTAAAATTCATCAAACTTCATTTTTCCAATCAAAAAAGTGCAGTGTAAATGCAAAGAATATTATGATAGTGCTACTTATGATTAYTACATTAAYGATATTTTCCTTATAACAAMAGTTTTGGTACATTTATTGGGAATAGAGACTTTTTGTTTGGTCAGCAGAAGAATCAAAGAAAGAGGGTCACTCCTCTTTTCCATGAAATTGGCCCTTGCAGGAAGCAGGGAGGTTCAGTGTTAATGAACAAAACCTTAAACCACCATGCACAAGCATATTTATTGATTGTTACATAAAAGTTTGGGGAGGAAAGCAAGTTCCKCGAATCAAAGCTCCTAATCTAATCTATGTGCTTTGTGAAAGAAAGCATCAGATCCCTGCAATATTCAATCCTTACTGTGCTCTCTTTGAAGTATTYAATAATACAACACATTCCAGGCATCCCAGGATCATCTCCTGACCAGAGTCATGCAAAGGTGACAACAATCCTTCAGGAAACAKATATAGATAAAAGAAAACAATCACCATTTTCTACAATGATTTCTTCAAAGTCAAAGTACTTCTAGAAAACAACTACTTATTCTGATATCTCTCTTAGATACAGTGAATCCACTAGAATTCTGCTGTAGTTTGTTTGTTTGCTTGTTTTTCATAATATTTTATGATTATTTAGGAATTCTGCTTCATGAGCCCGGAGCACACTCACTGTTGCAACCTGCTATTACTGTGGTCCTTGCAATATAATCTGCAGCAAAGAGGCAGGTGTATATGCATTGAGTGCACTGCGCCTAAACATAAAGATACAGGTCAGAGTGATAAAGATCAAAYGCCAAGGATTACAAAGATGACCCATGGGTCACCAAAGGCCACAAGGGCCTGGAGTTGGTTCTTCATGTCTTACAGATGAAACCAGTCTTTCACGCCTAGATTTGCTTTTTTTTTTTAAATACTTGGTAGGACACTCATGTTGATGACATACCTAGAGTGTTTTTATTTTATTATATTAATTTTGACACTATTCTAATACATAAATACATTGCATTTAATATACAGACTTAAATTCTTTTCAAGTGCAAGAGTCAATAGCATTTAGGACACTCATAGAAATGTGTCAAAACTATGAAAATCTAGTCTCAACATTTTATCACATTCCCTAAAAGTCCAAATCCCTAAAATACTTAGCAGCAGTGTGTTTACATAGTTTGTCAGCAGATTTGACTCTCTGGGATAGTGTTTATCATATTTCATGATTGGAATCATGTCATGTGTGGCCTTCAGCCCCTGCCTTGTTTCATTAAACATACTATTTTTCAAGATCCACTTATCCCTACCTGCCCCCACCTCGCCATTTTGCATCAAAGAAGAATTGCTGCCTAAGTGAGCCCCCCTACAGTAATGTCATCACCCAGGAGAAAAATCTCTTTGCTTCATTCTAATCTCACAGATTCAGAGCAAATTCAAGATAATACTCTTGCCTAACWTGAAGTCACACTGTGATTGGTTGGGTTCTCAAACACAAGATCAGCCTTCATTTTAAGAGAAAGAGTTGTTCTCATTAATATAGTGGGGGAAACTTAGACCAGTTTGTGTTCCACATACTAACTCTGGTGTTTACATAGACTGATAATGATCCTGCAGCAATGGTTGATTTTATGTGTCAGCATACATGGGCATCCGGTGCTCAGATATTTGATCAAACATGATTCTGAGCATGTCTGTAGAGGTCTGTCTAGATGACATTAACATGAATTGACATGCCTAGTAAATTGCTCTCTCATGTGGCTGGACTTCAGTTCATCAACTGAAGATCTAAGCAGCAGACAGAATTTGCCTTGTTTCAGTGGTGACTAAGATATGTTGCTTTATATATCTTCAACTGCAGCTCAGACTTTCAGCTCTTATGGTTCTCAAGCCTTATACCCTGTGTCTCCTAGGTCRTAAATGTGATGTTTGTAGTTTGAGGAACTGTGTCTCCATAATGATAAGAGTTAATTCCTTATAATAATTATAGATACATACATGTATACACAAAACATACACCTACTCACATGCATGGCAGTCTGCATACCAGGCACTGTTTCCAGGGATCCATTGGGATCTGACAGTGTTGGAGGGGCCAAAGTTACATTCTCCARGGAGAAACTAGAGAAAGGTGTCCTGCTGAGCCTCCTCTAYAGCTGGAGTGCTGTCCAGGAGAAGGAGTCAGTAGGRGAGATGCAGAAAGTAGCTTGGGCCAATGTTTCACTGTTAAGCAGAAGGTTGCTGTGCTGCACCCTGTTGGTAGAACTGGGCTGAGGTCCAGTTATGAATGCTTCAGAAGAGAAAACTCTTCCCTGGAGTATTATAGCTCAATAAGAACCAGATACACTGAAACTAATAGAAAAGAAAGYGAGGAAGAGCCTCGAACGCATGGGCACTGGGAGGAAAGTTCCTGAACAGAACACCAATGGCTTATTCACTAAGATCAAGAATTGAAAAATGGGAACTCATAAAAGTGCAAAGCTTCTGTAAGTCAAAGGACACTGTCAATAGGACAAAACAGCAACCAATAGATTGGGAAAAGATCTTTACAAATGCTACATCTGATAGAGAGCTAATATCCAATATATACAAAAATACTCAAGAAGATAGACTCCAGATAACCAAATAACATTACTGAAAAATGGGGAACAGAGCTAAACAAAGTATTCTCAACTGAGGAAACTTGAATGGTTGAGAAGCACCTAAAGAAATGTTCAACATCCTTAGTCATCAGGGAAATACATATCAAAACAAATCTGAGCTTCCACCTCACACCAGTCAGAATGGCTAAGATTAAAAAAAAAGAATTTCAGGTGACAGTAGATGCTGGAGAGGATGTGGAGAAAGGCAAACACTCCTCCATTGCTGGTGGGATTGCAAGCTGGTAAACCACTCTGGAAATCAGTCTGGCGGTTCTGGAGAAAACTGGACATAGTATTATCTGAGGAAGCAGCTATACTACTCCTGGGCATATACCAAGAAGATTCTCCAACATGTAATAAGGACACAAGCTTCACTATGTTCATAGGAGCCTTATTTATAACAGCCAGAAGCTGGAAAGAGCCAAGATGTCCTTCAAAGAGAAATGGATACAGAAAATGTGATACATTTACACAATGGAGTACTACTCAGCTATTAAATACAGTGACTTCATGAAACTCTTAAGCAAATGGATGGAACTAGAAAATATCATCCTGAGTGAGGTGACCCAATCACAAAAGAACACACATGATATGCACTCACTGATAAGTGGATATTAACAAAAAGCTCAGAATACCCAAAATACAATTCACAGACAACATGAAGCTCAAGAAGGATGACCAAAGTGTGGGTTCTTCAGTACTTCTTAGAAGGGTGAACAAAATACCCACGTGAGGAGATACAAAGTGTGGAGTAGAGACTGAAGGAAAGGCCATCCAGAGACTGCCCCACATGGGGATCCATCTCATACACAGTTAGCAAACCTATACACTATTGTGGATGCCAACAAGTTCTTGCTGACAGGATATAGCTGTCTCCCGAGCAGAGCCTGACAAATACAGAGGTGGATGCTCACAATGAACCACTGGACTGAGCACAGGGTCCCCAATGGAGGAGTTAGAGAAAGGACTGAAGGAGCTGAAGGGGTTTGCAACCTCATAGGAGGAACAACAATATCAACCAACCAGACCCTCTCAGATCTCCCAGGGACCAAACCAGCAACCAAAGACTACACATGGAAGGACCCATGGCTCCAGCCACATATGTAGCAGAGGATGGCTTTGTGGGACATAAATGGAAGGAGAGGTCCTTGGTCCTATGAAAGCTGCATGCCCCAGTGTAGGGGAATGCCGGGACAGGGAATCAAGAGTGGGTAGGTGGGTGCTGGAACACCCTCATGGAAGCAAGGGGAGGAGGAATGAGATAAGGGGTTTTCAGATGGGAAATCTGGAAAGGGGATAACAGTTGAAATTTAAAGAAAGAAAATATCTAATAAAAATATTAAAATGAAAAAAAGACAGACACTCTCAGACAATCTTTGGTGAAATAACTCTAATACTTTATTCCTTGTGTATAGGACCTTATAAGCATTTGGAGGTGGGCTGGTATCTAGAAGCAGATGTTTTCTATTGGCTTGATCTGAGATGTTAGGGCCTCATCTACATGTGGAAGGACTTCAGGTGATGTCCTTATGTGAGTGATTGTCACAGTCCTCTCAATGTCTTGGTCATGTGGTCCAGGATAGGAACCTGGTCAGAGATTTAAATGCCTGTTGTTCTCAATTATGAGAATTGCTGCAGTTCCTGAATCCGCTCGACCTTACCAGGTTTTCTCTCTGATGGCATGGTTCA
>BDUI01000592.1:45664-58503 GCA_002335545.1 Apodemus speciosus | reverse complement strand
CAGTTACATAAAATATTAATGAAGTTTCAGAAACTTAAAATCTATAAACAGGTGATCAAAAATTAAGACAATACAATATTTAGAAAATAAATGGATCACATTACTATAGGAGAGAAAATCTGGAAACAAACAATAGTCAGGAAAAAAGTTTACATATCTATTTCAAAACTTTTTTATTTTTTAAAGATTTATTTGTTTTATTTTGTGTATGGGTATTTTTGACCACCTGCATATGCTTATCCCCTGGAACTAGAGTTACAGATAGTTATGCTGCCATCCGAGCACTGGGACCTAAACCCAGGTCCTCTCGGGAAGCAACCAGTATTCCCAAACACCAAGTCATCTCTCCAGACCCCTTAAAAAAAAACAAAAACAGACCAGTTCTGGAAAAGTGGCATAAAAATATCCTCGACAGTAGATCACCATAGAATACCTTAGAGCTGTGGCTATAAAGATAAGAAAGAAGTGGTGATACTGACTCAGGACCATCAAGCCTTTGGGGAAGAAGAGCCAGAATCCAGGAAGAAGTGCTGGGTGATCTAGATCTTGTGTGGTCCACAGTTTGTGGTTCCATGGTTTGGAAGCTCCACAATGGGGACTGGTCTACAGCCAGCCTGTTGGCACACCTTTGATAAGGGTCATACAGTTCCCAGCCATCAAAAAAAAAACAAATAAACAACAACAAAAACACTCAAAAAAGAGAAAGAAAGGATATGGTGTGAGATATACAAGTTGGGAAGATTACTGACAGGATATTAGGTTAAAAAAGTAGTGTTACAGAGGAGCCCTGCTCTGCAAAGGGAAAGCTACGTGAATGCTACCAGTGTTTCTTGAGATTGGAGATAAAGGACACTTGATAAGGAAGATGTGATAGGCAAGAGGGACACGTGTGCAACTCCAAATGGAAGTGTCAAATGCACAACTTCATCTGTGCGTCAAGGAATGAGATGAAAGGCCAGAAATGTCCACAACATCTCATTAAGACGGCATTTAAAACTGGGGGTAGGGGTTGGAGGGAGACATGTGAAATAACCCAGAGAATGGATCTAGATTAAGGAGGGAGGGGTTAAGATCTGGTGGAGGAGACAAAGGCAGAAAGGAAAACTAACTGAGAAATTTAGTAGATGGGAAGAAATTGGTATATCTCAGAAACAAAGACAGCAGGCAACCTTGGTTTTCCCATTCTTTTAAGTAGGACATCAAGAGTCTCCATCACTGGTAAGCAGAGCATAAACTAATAATTAGACAGTTTTGACTGAGAGTTACATCGCTCATAGTGTGAGGAGTTAACCCTGAGAATCCTTTCCCAGTAACCTGGAGGTTTGAAGTTATGGAAGCTGAAATGGTAAGCCTAGAAGGATGTGAGCTCTGCTGAAGTACATTTGAAGTATGCATGGAGATGTAGGGAAAGGGGGGTTTAGTGGAAGGCTGTCTCTGCTAGGCTGCAGGGAAAAGAAGGATGAGTCCTCTGATCATCTCTGCCCAAAGAACTGGACTCTTTTTACATTGTCTCGTATTCAGAGTGCTCTCTCAAAGTTTCAAGCCAAATTATTAACTCAAACAGTTGACTTGCAACCTGTAGGAAGTCACTGGTTCCCTGTTTTCTTCCCAATTGTTTTATACTTTATCAGAAATTAAATGAAATCACTCAAGCCCAAATGAGAGCTTTCCCAGGTATCCCATTACCATCGCGTCCACCCATTCATCTTTAATTCCTACGTAAACTTTGTCTCCTGTGAGACCAGAATTTAACACAAACTATTTCATCTTTCCTTTTTAAATAGCAGACCTATTTACAATTGAAATAAAAATAATGTATTATCATCATAATCATAATTGCCATCATCATCATCATCATTATTATTAATTAGCAGCATCAGCAGTAGTAACAGTAGTARTAATGGTATAATTTTTTTAATTCATTGTGTAGACTGTAAGATGTATTGAGTTATACTGGCTCAAAAWGTGAAATGAATGGATCTTACATTCTTGAGATTAGGATGAAATTAAYGAGACATGCACAAAGGAAAATGTACACAAAATGATTAAAACAGAGACACAAATGGGTGAAACATACAAAGAAACTAGTATAAAAGTAATCTGACTCCATGTAGCAGAAGGTTGGGAAAGGACATTAAACTGAACTCAAAGGGACAGTGTGTGGCTTGTTCTTAATCCTTTTCTATTTCCAACGAACCAGCGAGCTGTGCAGCATACTGCTACTTTGTTGGCAAACAGCCCTGAAACAGATACACAAAAAGAAGTGATTTCATGCATGCATAAAATATAGAGGCAATGCTATCCACCTAGAAAGACTCATCTGGAACAGGAATGATGTGTAGTCCAAGACCCAAATTTACCTTCAGTGATGATAGAGAAACATAATCTTGCCTACTAGTATTTACAATTATTGGAACATGCAGATTCATAGGCCAMCTGGTACAATACAATTCACCTACAATKATCTCCCAGTTTTTATGAGGAAAAGCAAACATGACTGCCTAGACACTTCAGTTGAAGACAGCGAAGGCTCTATTTTGTCTATAGTCTCATATGCATTTCAGTTTTCTGTTTTGTTTTGTTTTTTAAACACATAAAGCATYCTTCCTCTGTTTAGTTATGTGAAGCTGTGAAGGTAAGTAGATGTCAGCACTACTTTGGCTCAATAGTTAATTTGATAGGAAAGAACAAGAGAAGCTAAATCAATTAAATGGCAGCTAATAGGATCAGGAACCTACTGAGAACCTTATGGTCCAAGGATCTTTTAAAACATATGCAGGCAAGGAATTTCACAGTTAGATAAAATGTCAGAGTAATAAAAATTAAAAGAAAAAAAAAGATTCCAAAACTCATATATGGGCTGGCAAGATGACTCAGTTGGAAATAAAGGTTGCCGCCAAGTCAGATGACCTGAGGTCAGTCTGCAGGACCCACGTGGCAAATAGAGAGACTTGGGACCCTAAAGTTTTCCTCTAACTTCCATACATCCAAGGTAACACACACACACACACACACAACGAGCACATCTGCAAACATACACATGTACACACAAAACACACTTTCAATCACAATATTTCAAAAGATACGAAATCCAAAATTAATGCTTTTTAGAGCAATGTAAATGCATTGTACCTACAGACAACTTAAGTTTATGCAAATCCGATTCTCAATGGGTTTTAGTGTGACGGTTCCCATATTAATCCTAGAGTTGTTTAAAACTTTAACTCCTGTTTTCTGTTTGCACTAGAGTCAAGCTATTTGCTCTTTGAAAGGATCATATGCTATCAGTATCCACCTCCACCTCTGGCAACAGACATGGCGTCCACCACAGATGGGGACCTAATGAGGAACTCAGCATCAAGTCTTCTGAATAGTTGATTTAGAACAAGAATGTCTGAACCTCTATAGCAATTAGGCCACAATCCAAAGAATGCAGGTGGCTACTAGAGAGGAAAAGGAAATTAAATCAATTATGTCMTAGAGCCTCCAACAGAAACATAGACCAGCCCGCACCAGCCAAATGGGGGTCCTTTACAGAAACCTGACCTCTAGAACTATAAAGTAAAAAGTGCATGTTATGTCTAGAAACAAACTTTGCAGTGACTCGGTACAACTATTTCATTACCTAGTGTACTACTAATCTATTGGGAAACTAATTCCTAAGCCATGATAAACATAAATAGCCAATGATATAATACATTATATGAGATGATACAATAACCCAAGGTATAAATCACCCACATACACTCTGCTTGTCTTTTCCTATGAACGTCTCAGGAAATACCATCCACAGATCCAACCTTCAGGTCTGTGAGACTCTGGCCATTGCAGTAACTGAATATAAAACACTTCCTTGGTCTCCTATACACTGACCTCACAGGTTGGCCCTGGAGCTATGATACAGTCAGACTTCCCATCTTGATTCTAACTTATTCCCAGGTAATAGAGCCTCTAGGGACCCTTTATTTAACCATTGCTCCCTGGCGTCCTAGGGATTCATAGGTGAATGTCTTTTGTCTGTGTCCAAGCTCCCATTTCTGTAGCACATAAAGACATAAATTCCTTTGGGGGGACAAGGACTACTGCTGCTTATTTCTACCAGTTTCATGGTCTGACCATGTGAGGATCTCTATAATGACCTCATGCCATGTGAGGATCTCCTGGGTCATAGAAATCTTGTTTCCACTGGGTACAAGATGGCAGAGACTATACATGGCTGGTCAATTTCCCTTCCTATCTAATTGGGTATTTTGAACTCGAATCGATTGAGCTACTAAATAGCTACTAAAATCAGAATATTTGGGAACTGGGGAGATGACTCCATTACTAGAGTGCTTGCTAAGAAAGCAGGAGGATCTGAGTCCAGTRCACAGAACTYRCAGAGGAGAAAGTCAGGTGTGGTAGACTGACTGCCTTTGTAATCCTAGCACTGGGAAAGTGGAGAGCAGGAGATCCCTGGGGCATCTCAGAACTGCAGCAGGGCTTACTCCCCAACCTCCAYGCATACCCACATATGTGTACCCATGCACAGCCACATGCACACACAGAGGAATAGCTTGGTATTAACTAGCAAATTTTGTTGCTCTATTTACACTTGGCATAGGACTAAATTTTAATAATTGAATCTATATAACACAAATACACACACATACACACGCATGCATATATATGTATATATGTATGTATATGTGTTATATATATATACATACATACATACATACATACATACATACCTGTATCAGTACATATACATTAGCATGTCTATGAGTATGGGTATTTTCTTCCTCTTCATAGTGCTACTAATCTCTTCCATTAAATATACTCTGACCTAATTTAGTGAAGATGTATTCTCAAGAGCCAGAGTGTGAAGATGGAATGCTAAAAAAACATGCCATCTTCTGGAAAGACTATAACTGCTGTGTTTGTGAACTCACAATGGTAGTTGCTACCTACACAAGACCCTTAAAAGACTGGATTTACCAACATTCAGTCATAGAGAAAGGAGGGTCTCGCCAGGTCCCACTCCTCCCTGACAAGTGGTAAGCAATGAATGGTTCCTAGAAGAGAGGGGGTTGCAGTCTTCAGTGGTGTCACCACTGGTGAGTTGCCTGACTCATGTTTCTGTAGTCAACTCTAATGGAATAGAGTAGGAAACTCACATAGAACAGGAGAAGGACGTGATAATACAAAGAATGGACTAGGCAGAAAGGGCAAGTAGATAAAAGAAGATAATGAGGTGAATGGGATCAARGCAAATCATATTTGCCTGTGCTCCAAAGTGTGAAAGAATATGTATTTATTTAATGGTAAGTGCTTCTATAAGTTAGACATTCTCAGAATTTTCAAATGCTAAGGCTATGAATATCCCGGCTGCCAGGGTGCTAACTATATTGAAACTAGTGGTTTTACATATTCAGCAGGCTCATGTAATATAGGTAATTCTTTAAGAAACCAGCTAATTTAACAGATATAATAATAATAATAATAATAATAATAATAATAATAATAATAATGATAATAATAATAAGTCATGTCTTCAGCAACAGATACAGCACAGGCTTGCGTTTTTATTCTGTTTTGTTGGATCATTCTAAAGTCCACAACTTTATTGGCCAAACAAGCTAGTGCTTCTAAATACTTAGGGTATTAAAAAAATGTACTTGTGCTTAATGAAATGGGATAATTATTTTACTGACATTATTAGGAAAGAGTGATGTTTTGCAGTTATGGGAGCATAAAGACACTTTCCAAGAGTTTTAAGTAATTTAAAAAAAATTAGATTGATGGTAAGTTAATTAACATATAGTCATTATCTAACTAGATTATTTCTGAGAAAAATCTTGAAACACTAATTGCTAAGAATAATGTTAATGCATTAATTTTGCCTTTCCATTTGATATGCCAGAGAGACCATTTGAATCTGGAATTCTCAGGTTCTACTCCTTTTGCCATGTTCTTTGACTATAAGTCATACCAATGGCTATAAAAAGTTGTAAGCTGCTTCCTTGAACTCTGCCAAGCCCGGACAAAGCTGGGACTTAGTAGGTAATGTGTAATTAATTATCCATGACTCTAACTAGAAAACAAAAGTTGCTTGGGGTTAAAGCTGAAGTCAATACCTTGTTTGTACCAAGAAGAATGGCAGAAGGATTCAATTCTGTATGCAAGGAACAGAGGAAGCACCTTTGTTAGGAGAATGAATACTGGTCAGTCCTAAAGTAAAATGACTAATTACTGCAGGATAGGAAGGAAGGCACAGAACAAAACCTGAGTGAGGAAAGAAACTCACAGAAGGTTCTTGAGGAGAGATTTTTATTTACTGGGTACAAGCTAGGCTACCTATCCATTCAATGAGTTTATCTATACAGTTATCAAAAAAGACATGTTTAAAAGGTTTYCTTCAGTAGTACTCTCTCCAACATGGTCTTGTAAATAAGGCTAAAAGGCAGAGGGGTCTCCAAACCTCCCTTCTGTTTGTCACAGATCTGTTTGTCTGCAGAAAATCCTTTCCATTTGGAAAGCGCTAAGATTTTCTATCACATTACCTCCAGTTTTTACATTTAAAAATCTTTCACTGTCACTGATTGAACAGCCAATTATTCTTTCCTGGTGACACATGATTCAATCATAATCAAGGGTTCAACTCTCCRGAGAACTTCTTCAAATTGAGTTCTAACTGATTTATCTTTTGCACCTAAAATCCCTTTGGGATTTCCCTCAAGGGATGAGGTGGGAGCCAAACCTTCTTAGCATTTGCCTTTGGCTTGGTAACTTRATTGTATCTTTTCTTTAGCTGTAATTACCATGCTTATTTTTGTGGCAACATACTCATTCTCAGACATTCAGTAGGCAGCAGGGTTTCTCATAACAGCACATATTGGAAATAATCGCTATGTCACAACCAAGATGTGATCTAGGATGCTCGTTGAATTAGATATAATCACTTGAATGGATGTGGGCTTGACTTTACAGAGTCAATGAATGAGGTTCCTGAAAGGAAACTGATACTAATTTACCCAAATGCCTGTGTGGAGAATCTGAAATAGATTGGTGAGGTCTTATTTTTGTATCCTGTTATAGTATGGAAATGAAAYRCACCCCTCATGGGCTTATGCATTTCAACACTTGGTACCCAGTTGGTGGTACTGGTTTTGGAAACATTATAAGGCAGAGGCTCACTGGCAGAAATAAAGAACATCATATTAGCCACATTTTAACCCTCACCCCAGCCAGAGTTGCCCGACCATGTTACTGTAGACATATGTCACCAACCATCTCATGTTCCTGCTACCCCCCTACACACACCCTTTTTACATCTCTTGCCTCCTTTACTGCTCAAATGTGAGGCAGGATAAATCTTTCTTCCCTCAAGCCTCTTCTATCAGATAATTTATCACAGTGACTAGAAAACTAACTACAGCACATCTTACACTGAGAAGGCTTTTAAAGTTTCATTGGAGATTCGTTATGAAAATGCTAACAAAGCAAACTCAAGAAGGTTCACATTAGCCCAGTGATTGGCACTGTTGCCTTTGTTCAGTATTTATTTCTTAGGTAAGTAAATAAATCCCTATCTGCCACTAGCAAATTTACTCTTTCCCAATTSAGTAAATATTTAAAGAGCTAGTACGAGCTGCTCACAGGTCCTAGAGCCACTATGATAAGAAAGAGAATCAACACAGAAATCACAGTCTTAATTAACGTTTGGATGCACACCCACACACTAGCATTTCTCTCTCTTTAAGTGAGTTTCATGTAAACATATTTGTAGAAAAACATCTTTCCTTGSGGACAGCATATCAATCCAAAATGTAAATTCATCTCTAAATCTAGGTGGGTAAGAAGCAGAAAATTCTGTCTATAAGAACAGGTTGAGATACAAAAAAAATTAATAAGTAAAAATATTCTCATAATCACAGATAAAAAAATACAGCTTCCGAGTTTCAATTGTCTTTAGCAGAACTCATAAATACTTCTTACATATTATTTCTTCATAACATGAAGTTTAAACTGGTGGTGGTACAATGAGTATAGAAAATGCCTGTTTAATAGACCTGCCAAAATGAATTTATGTATGCTATAATAACTCACAGCATATTTCTTTCAGCTTAAAATAAAAACTTAGAAGACAGAAATACATCAAAYTTCCCAACAAGTACTAAAAGGATTTGCTTGCTTGTTGCAAATAAATCATTCAAAACAAAATGTTCTTTTTGGTTTAACCTCTGTGTTCTTTCCAAGGTTCAGCACGCTTGAAGCTTGAATGATAATTATACAAAATATAATTAAGTAAAAGTGTCATGATGAAATAATGAGCTAAAATTAAATAAGAGATTGCTTGTTATAAATCATATGACTTTGATCATATTTAGCTTAAACATATCCATATGCTTACTACCCAAAGAATCTAGAAATTCACATTATATATGTATTATTTCTATATGTGATTTGTCAGGAACATCTGTATTTTCCTTACTGCACGTAAAAATATTTTTTAATTATAAAAATGAATGATCTTCATGTATTGGCTTCTTGGAACATCATCATTTGCTATTTTTGTTTACGAAAAGGCACACACATTACTACCTTTTATATTTTTCTAATTATAATAGAGAATAAGCAATGCAAAGTATGGAAATGATAACCATACATACATATCTCATTTTAGCATAGTCAGCGAGTATAATCATTTCATACACCTATAACTTTGCCATCTTATTCTCGACTTGGTTTTCACCTTATATTTCTCTTCATTTACATAAAATTATTGGTATCTATATACTGTGAAGTGTCTTCTGCTTAYACTATGTTCTTGGTGTGACTTCTATATTTGCTGATTAATTGAAACATCTTTAATATTTAATAAGTAACACCAATCTTAAGATGGCCACTTTATTGAGTCAAGATTTCTGCGTTATATGACATAATTGAATTAAATTTCCACTCTCCTCTGTTTTTACTGCAACTCTCTTTGTTGGGGTGTATTTCATGTCACAGGTTATAGCCTATCAGTGTGGGAACTCAGGGCAGGAACTCAGGGTAGGAATAGGAATCTGGAGTCAGGAAACTGAAGTAGACACTAAAGAGGAAAGCTGTTACTGGCCTGCTCCCCCTGGCTACCCTTAAATATACCCCAGGTCTACCTGCCTGGGCGTGTCACTACCCACAGGGGTTAGGGCCCTTCTACATCATTTAGCAATTAAGAAAATTCCTTAAATACATGCCTGCATTCTAATCTGATGGAAGCAATTCTTCTACTGGCATTCCCTCTTCCCAGGTTATATCTCGGTTTCTACCAAGTTGTGCCAAGAAACTAACCAGCACAATCTACCCTTTGTCAGCTTTGACACAAAAACAAATCACCTTGATCTCTAACCTTTCCTATGTACCCCAAATCATGTTAATATCACAATATAATGCAACTTTAGAAGTGCCAACATCTTTTTGATTAAATCTATAATCTCTTTAGAAATTCAGTCTCTTAACTGTGGGCTCCTATAAAATTCTGTAGCAATGCTATTAGTTCTTCCCTCTTTGAATAATATACACACATGCGTGCATGCACATGCATGTGTACACATACACATGCACACGTGTGCACACATGTCACACACACGAGCATACACATACGCACAAACACAGAAACATGCAGGCATGTATGCAAGAACACATGCATGCACATACATGCATACACACACATATACAAATACATGTATGTATGTGTATATGTGTATATGTGCATGTATGTGTATGTATGTATATTTATGAAACCAAAACAGGTGCAGAATTATCTAAAAAGTTAAAGAGATAACCCATCTGGATGCTGACTTCTGAGGATGTTTATTTAAAAATAATATATCTGAGCATGCTCACAGCTGCCAACAAGCCAAAAATGTCCTAGTAGAATCTGCAGCAATATCCACACCTTACATTGATCATACCCAACCTGTCTCTCTGCCTGTCATTTGAATGCTGAGAATATGTGAATAAATTTCTACTTCAGTTTCCTGACTCCAGATTCCTATTCCTACCCTGAGTTCCTACCTTGACTCCCTTCAGTGATTCCCAGCAGTAACCTGTGACATGAAATATACCCTTTCCTCTTCACACCAACAAAGAGGATAGAATTGCAATAAGAGTCAAGGAGAGTGGAAAATATGATATAACATAGAAACCTTGATTCAATCTGTGACCATCTTATGATCGGTATTACTTATTAAATAAAATAAAACCTTTAAAAAATCAAAACCTATAAAAGCAAGTCTTTGCAAGGTCATGCACTGCAAGGGCTAACTGCACCTCTAAAATATAATTTCCAATCTCAAATACTCCCTAAAAGGTAGTGTCTACAATTTTTCCCAGTATTCTTTTAAAAAAATTAAGTGTGGAATTCTCTAATTTTCTACGTAAAATCCCTATTATTGTATTATTTTGGGATATAACACAAAGCTGATATATAAATATGCTGCTTCCTTTTGAGGTCTACCATTTATTTTTGAACTGAAGTCACAGAGATGCTTTCTTTTCCACATTTGTGAGTTTGTATGATGATTATTGAGCAGCAAGAAGTTGTTGACAGCCACGTGCGTAGATGAAAATGATGGAGGAAGTGCCTGCCACACCAGACTGCATCCTGCACTTGCCCTGCAGCCCGAGCCTACTCTCGCAGACCGTGGACACGTCACCGATGCTTGGCCCTTACAATCGGTTACCGCACCAAAGCAAACCTGGATTCCATATATTATAAATTTCACASTCCAGGGCCTTCATTCGAAAGGATTTCATCTTTTCTCTCTGCCAGGACATGATAAGAAAGCACAATGGAGCAAGGAAGGAGATGAGGGGTGGCGGTCCACACCAGGCATTTGTGGAACGTGCTCTCAGCAGCCAGCAAGCCAAAGACTTCCTAGCAGAACTTTCAGCAGTATGCACACCTTGCATTGCGATCATGCCGGACCGGTCTCTCTGCCTGTCCTTTGAATGCTGAGAACTAGCTCTGAATCCAAGCATGCCATGAAAGTATGTGGATGGGGAGTCAGAAATCTAAGAGGGTCAGAAATATGCACCCTACCCACAACTACCCACCATCAAGCCTCTTGTAAAGTACTGTTACTGTAAACAACGCTCATGCTTAGACACTGTGGGCTCTTACTCCAAAAGCAATCGGCTCAGAGGCATGCATTAATCAGTCCTTAACCATCAGATCCAACTACTCAAGATTGTAGTTATAGATGCCTTATTAGACAAAAAGAAAGCCACAGTCTGACCTGTGTGTATGTGATGGTTAATATAAAGGTTGGAAGATGTGCAAGGATTGGTAAAAGTAACAGCTTGTGGGAAGAAAAACTTAATTTATTTTAGCTGACACATAAGATTTATACATATATATTCAATTACATATACAATTATATATTCAAATACATATTCAATTATATATATTCAATTATAAGAGACATTTTTAACATGATGCAAAGAGTACATAACACATGTATGTGTTAGAATCCATACATACACAAAAACACACACATGTGTATATGTATGTGTATATATATATATACACATATATATCAGATGGTCCTATATATATAACCATCTGTTATCTGTTCATGTTGAAAAGATTCAAGACCCTTTTGTTTTAGATTCTGAGATGAACAGTACACTGCTGTCTTTCATAGTCACCATTATATAAAATGCCACAGCAGGACTTGTATTCCTGCCTAACTAGAGCTATTCAACCTCCCCCTCTTACTGTGATGGTACCCAACCTTTCACATCCACTAGGCTATTCTCGCCCAGCCTCCAACAACTACCATTCTACTCTGGATTTTTATGAGATCAATATCTTACATTTCACCTCTAAATGACATCATCCAATATTTAGCATTCTGTGATTGATTTATTTCATTTAACAGAATAATCTCTGACTTGTCTGCATTGCTATAACCAAACATAGAAACAAACGGGATGAAATCAATCTTCAAAAGCATCAGAACGTCAAAGAAACAATTGTCTGTGAAAAGAAAGACAGCCTATAGGAAGAATATTTTCAAATGCGAGGTCAGCTAAGAAGTTAATTTGAGAAGTTCATGAAGTTCAATATTACAGTTCAATATTACAAAGTAAATACCATTACTTAGTGGTAGGAAAAGGTACTGAGTAGGCATTTTCCAAAAATGGCATAATGTCTCAAGGGGCGTATGAGAAAAGTTAAGTGTCAGTGATTGTGAGGAAATGCACCTTAAAGCCATAGCGAGTAACATCTCATTGGCTCTTTGAGTTGTCTGTCATCCCAGGAAGACTGGCTACTGTCAAGAACACTGACAAAAGATTCTGGCGAGGACGTGCAGGAAAGGGAAACTTTGTATATCATTATGGAACATTGAACAAGAGTTTCATCAGACTTGCAAGTTGAGTTAGCATCTAAAGAAACGTTCTTCATGGTGCCATGCCAGAGTTTGTTCTCTGAATGATAATAGATAACACATTCTTCACTGTCATATGCTGTGCTGCAATATCACACAGGGACATATGGCTGATAACTTTTGTTAATCACGCAGTACAGATGGTTACCCAACTTAAAACAGGAGACTTGTATTTGACATCTATGAGAGAGAATGGTAGATGTTGCTGAATGAGTTTAGAAGATTTCTTGTAACTACATTACTGTGAAGACTTGGAAAATATATCTACTCTATCTTTCTCCTCATAATGATACATAAAGATCAATCCTAAGGAATTTAATGACGTGTGTGTGTGTGTGTGTGTGTGTGTGTGTGTGTGTGTGTGTGTGTTTGCAGGGGCACATGTATATATAGTCTGCATATGTGTGCTAATATATG
>BDUI01000591.1:219011-229096 GCA_002335545.1 Apodemus speciosus | reverse complement strand
GAGTAAAAACAGACAAGATGCAAGGCGTGTTTTAGTTCTACTTGAATGAGAAAAGAACAGCAAGAACAAAAAGTTAACACAAAAAGAAAATGACAAAATAGCCACATCTTGAATGTAAGTTGTAAATTTAATATCAGTTAGCTTTTTTTTTTCCTATTGAGTAGTATTAAACTACCCCTTCCTGCTCTTTTCTAAAATCATAATTATTGTTTCATACATTATGGAAGGACCTTTCCAGATAACACTAGGTTATTATTGGATCATCACTATGACACTTGGACACAACAGATAACTCCTAAAAACACTCAATGGAAGAAATCCATAGATATTGTCCAAGGTTTAAGCCTCTTTTTGCTCCCAGTGAGGCAGATAATATTTGATATATTTATACAGAGAAATAGATAAGTGAATGGCTATTCTACTTCCTCTTTTAAGAACATAGCTGTCCCAAAGGATAGACATTTTTCATATGTGTGGAATTTATTAGATATACTAAATTACATGAAAAGTACTGAGAAAAGGTACAACTGATCTGAAAGTGAGAATTAACAGAGATTCTACATTGGTTCTTCTAAATAAGACAATGCTGTATTAGGTAGGTCAGCCATCATGAGAAATGATGGCATCTCTGTGGTGTGAATAATTCTTGCCTCTTTAGACTTCATTCCAGATAGGCTACCCTCCTGTCAAAATATGTCCCAAGTCTGTCTGCCTTCCTCCATTTTTAAAGCTGCTTCTCATAATTATGTTGAGTCYGTTACCTTGCCTATTGTTTGTGCTCTTTTCCTCTTAGGATCTACTCACTACAGCAGAACCAGAGAGATTCTTTAAAGCTATAAACCAAGTCATGCCATGACTCTGGTAAAAGGAATGATGGTGTTTTCATGGATGTGCAGTATTACTGGCTTATAAGTCTACTTTTTGRCAAAAGGTCMTACTACACAWKGATGCTTGTCAGATGATTTTCTCATCGAATAAGACAGATRCTRATGATGAGAGATGGCCAGAAAGACAGTAATATAGTTTGTATAGTTATTAAATTTCCAAAAGGCAAGAATGAATAGTYAGTGTGATACAATGTAATGAATCTTTAGACATGTATGTGTGGCTTGTTTTATCCAGGTTATATAGAACCATGAGATAATTTAGCAGAAGGCAAGAAAGCTTATAAAAACAGAGCTCCTGGTTTTCTAAGTTTATGAGAGGTCTTTACTTAAGTTCAAATGAACTCTGAGAAGATTAGAGTTACATTGTTTACTCTACCTGATTCTTCTGCAACCATTGTAAATCCTCTTGTATAGAAATTCAGAGAGCTAGGGCCATCCATGATCCCAGGCTCCAACAAATCGATTTCTAGGCTTTGATGTAATCTGTGTTTAAAATGGTTTCTCTACAGACAGACACTGCAACTTCACATATTGACAAGGTGTTATATGAATCATTACTACAATAAAGTATGAGAAGCAAACTGCAAGCGTGAAGCTTTCTTCCAAGGATCACTGACATAAGCAACTTGGCTTAGAGAAGGGGAGAAAAATGAAATATCATACTTAAGGAAAGGAGAGAAGGTTCTCAATGAAATGTGCCCATAAGAAGGAATCACTGACTGTGTGTTACAAATAGTTCTATCACATCCTAATGAACTCTTTAGATTTGCTAATGCAATATATTAACAAAACAAGGATGRARATGATGTAGACCAGTCACTCTCACTATTAGAAAGTCTTTAGCTTTTACTGAATATTTATGTAAAATCTGCTTTGTAGATAGATGAAGKCACATGGAGGCAAAATGTAACAAATAYTTTCAGTACCTACTGTGTTTGGTACTCCTGGCTAGCTCTATAGTATATAACAATGCAGTGAACTATCACTTTGCTTTTCAGSACATAATCACCTTTGAGGAGAGATAAGTCTATAAAAAAGGCAGGGGAGCAGTGATCTTAAAGTTCTCAGCAATGCTTTCAGGTGATCTGTCATCTACACTGATTGGGATTTTTTTTTWATCTCAAAGCAGGTAAAGACTATTTAAGATCTGGGAAAAAACTAAACTGTAAATAGTCTGTGGACTGTACCCAGATGCCTCTTCATCAGGACACCACATCATTCTTAAATGTGGGCTTTGACTCCTGAACAGATCAGACCATTGCAATCTCATATTCTATCTAAAGCATCCTTCCATAAAATATGATGGTATAGAAGACATTTGAAATTACCAAATAGCATTAAAGGTATTTCCTATTCTAAGTGACTTAGACTATTATAGTGGTTGGAATATGCACACAGTACATCATATGTTTGTGTGACAATATAATACATACAATAATAGGCCAGAATGATAAAGAAGCATCAACAGAAAAATATTTTATATTTCCACAGAARCTTCACCAACTCTGGTGGGAATCCAACACAGATGCAAACTCTTGAACCAGTTGGATTATTTTTCTTACTAAAGACAAATGGTRAAWAGAAAATAAATTTGTMCCATAATATCCAAGTTCCTTATGTTTTTCCTTTTAAGTAGTGTATATTTATGACATTCACCAAATGTATTAATTTTTCATATATTTATGGCTGTGTATTTTCTAATTCCTCTATGTCTTCATTGTGCATAGTGGACAAGGTTGCTTTTAAGTTCCCTTTTATAATTATGAGGTGCAAGAACACAAGCTAAGACTCATCTAGTGGGACTTTATAGTCAGGGAWCATGCTGCATAGASTGCATTCGCTATTGCTTTGATCGCCAACAAAACCGGGACTTAAGTTTTTGTTTTTTATTTTATTTTGGGACTAGAGAGATGACTCCACATTTAAGAGAGGACCTGGGTTTGAGCACCTTGATCAGGTGCTCAAAAGTGCATGTAACTACAATTCCAGGGGTAATTTCAAGAGGTACCTGCCAGATTGTGGTGCACATGGAGACAATAGGGCACACAGAAATACATATAAAACTAAGTAAAAGTAATTTTTAGCTACTATAACTTAAAAAAACACTATTCTAYTGTGTAGGGTGCTATTTTTCTCTTTTAATAGGCATACATGTTACAAAATGCTAGAATTTGTTTAAAAATCTTCATTGGGCACCCTATTTAATATTCGTTTGTGGTGAAAACATTAAAAATTCTTTCTTCTACATTTTTTATTGTAGATTTTCTTTATTTATATTTCAAATGTTTTCCCCTTTCCAGGTCTCCCCTTCAGAAACCCCTATCTTCTCTCCCCTCCCCCTGCCTCTATGAGGGTGCTCCCCCACCCACCTACTCCCCCACCTACCCACTCCCATTCTTCTACCCTGGCATTCCCCTACACATCRAACACCCTCAGGCCCAAGGGCCTGTCCTCCCATTGATCTCCAACAAGGCCATCCTTTGACACATATGTGGCCGGTGCCATGGGTCCCTCCATGTGTATTCTTTGGTTGGTGATCCAGTTCCCAGGAGCTCCAGTGGGTCTGGCCTGTTGACACTGTTGCTTCCTCCATGGGGCTGCAAACCCCCTCAACTCCTTCAGTCCCTTCTCCAACTCCTACATCAAGGAACCCCGAGCTCAGTCCAATGGTTRGCTTCAAGCTTCCACCTCTGTCTTTGTCAGGCTCTGGCAGAGCCTCTTAGGAGTTAGCCATATCAGGCTTCTATGAGCAAGCACTTCCCAGCATCCACAACAGTGTCTGGGTTTAGTGGCTGTATATGGGATGGATCCCCAGGTGGGGCAGCCTCTGGATGGCCTTTCCTACAGTCTCTGCTCCATACTTTGTCTCCATATTTCCTACTGGAGAGAACATAAACTAGCAGCTTAACAGCACACCTGAAAGATCTAGAACAAAAAGAAGCAAATGTACCCAAGAGGAGAAGACAGCAGGAAATAATCAAACTCAGGGCTGGAATCAACCAAGTAGAAACAAAAAGAACTACACAAAGAATCAACATAACCAGGAACTGATGTTTTGAGAAAATCAATAAGATATATAAACCCTTAGCCAGACTAACCAGAGGGCACAGAGACAGTATCCAAATTAACAAAATCAGAATGAAAAGGGAGTTATAACAACAGAAACTGAAGAAATCCAAAAAAATCATCAGATCCTACTACAAAAGCCTCATACTCAACACAAACGGAAAATCTAGATGAAATGGACAATTTTCTTCTAGATTTTTAAAATGTTGTTTTTAATTATTTCTCAAAATTTACTATTGAGAAATAACCAAAAACTTTGACTTTTGAGAATTTCTCACATGAATGTAATGAAATAGAAACATATCTGTACCTCTGTAGCTCCCCATTTCTCCCAATATCCTCACCAACATCATCTCTCCAAAGCTTTTGTCTTTTCTTTGCTTTTTCTCTTTTACATAAGCTAAAAGATGCTGTCAGTACCATCATATGTGCAGCACCAGAAGCCTACCAGTGGTCATATTTTCCCTGCCAGAAGCCATATCTCTCCATTAGGTAGCCATATCCTCAGCAACTACCCACTACCCACTCCTGCAAGCGCCTCAATATGGTGTGGGGTTTAACGATTGTGCCTGGTACTGTAGTTCTGGTCAAAATCTCATGGTGGGAAAGTCACAGGTGCTACAGTGAAACCTGCTATTGTTATCTTGCAGACACAGTGTCAAACTGCTTTCTAAATATTTATGCTTGTACTCACAAACCTGGGTGTCTCTTAATCATAGGGAAGCCTCTTTTGTAGTGGGCAGTAAATGGAGAGGAATTTAAGAGCTCAAGACATTGAGCATAAGAACCCGAGTGTTTAATCCTAAATAGTACACCTGCATTAACCCTACCATCTTCAAGGCRCAGAAAACATTGTGGCTGGGGAGATGAGAAGAATATACCAAGTGGAGGGGAAACCAACACTGCAAAGTGCTCTCTCTGGACACGATAGGGCTATCATCACCATGTCCTCACAACAGTTGTGTTTACCAAATAAGACCTTCAAAAGATTAAACCAAAACCACAGGAATATGCAAAATCCACAGTACATTTTCTACATTCATTCTTCTCTGCGACAGTGACCAGTTCTTCTTATTCCTCTGAAGCTACGTACCCTCTGACCAATCTCCTTCATCCCTGTTTCCCCATGAGATGTAGCTTGTTTCTTTTGATGATGCAAACATGCCGGCAGCAAATCTTCTCTAAAGACAAATGCGTTTTAATCTTCACAGTGAGTATACTGGCCTCCAGTGCACTGAGAAGAGAGTGGCAGCTCTGTTTCCGTTAACCATGTTACCTGGGGATGTATTGTTTGTATTCTATATTGAGATTATTGAAAGTTGGAAGTTTTGCAATTAATGTGAAAATAAATTATGCAGTACACATAATCTCAATGATCTACAGCATCTTTAAACCTTATAGTTTATGGTAATAATATCAAAATAAAAGTCTACCTAAAGATACCAACAGATAAGCAGTGCCCCAGTTTTTTAGTGCAATGTAGATCAAATTTATGTCAATCCATGGCCAAAAGCAGATGATAAAAATTAAATAATGGAGGGAGAAAAGAGGGCATTTCAGAGTTGGAATTTTATTGAAGGTTGTTGTCAGGTTGACAGAGAGAGAGCTCTTAAGACTGTGGACCATCATTGTCAGTTTGATTGGATTTGTGGTCTCCTAGAAGGCACAACTCTGAGTCACCTATGTTCCTGTAACAATAATTTCTTATTCATGCTCCTGTAAACAACTCTAGTGATCTCATTTGTTCACTAAGATAGAATTATTTCTTTAGTCTGTTGCTGGTGCCATATTTGTGGTGAATAAGCATTTGTTAATGTCTTCCCAGAAAAGGCACAGAGCATATCCCAAGTCTAATTTTGACTGGAGACAGGCACAGTACCACATAGACATGGTGGCTTTCTCCCCAGGAGAGCTACGTGCAGATGCTGTGCACACAACCTCCACAGTGGAGATGTGCTGCGTAGTTATGGTCTCCACTCCCTCTGCTATGAACAGTCTTTCACTTAATAAATCTAGTGCTCCTAAATGAGCATGCAATAAGGGAAGCTAATAAAAGTAGGCCTGTTTTGCAAGCAGGTCTTGTAATTACAGGTTGGGCTCTAGAACCCTGAGCGCTCCAGTTTATCCACATATGAACATCATAGGTAACTCTGTATTGACTCCTAAATACAGAAAGCCTAAGCTGTTATTGGAATAAATCCCTGTCTTTTCAATCTTTCCTTCTAGAAACTAGTCTGTTAAAGGTAAGAAATAGACATTGGCTATGTCTAGTGGTTCAGCTGCCATCCGAGTCTAGCCCAAAATGAGGTGTAGGTCTGGGTGACCAAGCTGTTGTGTAGAAAGTGTCAGCTGGAAAGGTCACTTGTTGATCTGCTGCCATGCATCTGGTTCTTCAGACTATAGCTATGGTTGGTGCATTGAAATGTGTTCAGTGCCTCCTCAGGGGCTAAGGCAGGGAAGTTAACTGTTGCAGATGTGGAAGCATGACAGCGCCCATGTTGGAATTACAAGAGTCGAAGCGGCCAATGAAAATGTTGCCTAGGATGACAGAATTTATTGTCTGAACTAAAATCCCTAAAGTATTTGAAGACAAAAATAAAAGAAAATTAGAATCAAATTTTGTGTGACTCTAAAATCCAACCCTAAGCTACATCCCCAATGTTCCCTTTCCTAAGGTTAGTCTTTATTGATGATCTCTGGCCTGAATGTCTGGACACATTTGAAACTCTCTCTTAAGCTTCCCCAAGCTTTTCACATATCTGTTACTTGTTCTTGCAATCAATATTTATAGTTTGGCTTTATAAGGCAGCGGTATTGGTTGATTCCAATTTTAACATTTACTTTTCAATTTTATTACATATATAATTTTAATTTGAGGATGTATGGAATAATATGATGTGGGAGATATTAAATTATAGCAGAATCTACTAAGTGCTTAGCCTACAAATAGAGCTGATACTATACATTTGTGTATTTATTCTGGAAGCTTGGCAAATCATAGACTCTCCTTGTCTGGGCTGCAAACAGCACTGATATTATTTTTCCCCCACTGCTTGGGGTTGTTAATGAGGAAACTCATTGTGAAAGATCTCCCAAGTTCTAGGATTAAAGGTGTATACCACCACATCCAGCAAGTTTACCTCCATGCTTAAAATAGAGCACATTTACCTAACCTTTTGAAATAGAATCTAAGAAAGTATCCATCTCTCACTCAGTTCTTACTGCATTAGATATCTTAAACTTGTGAAGTATACAACTGGGATTTGCTCAAAGGCACAGGAAAAATGCAGGGGTATACTGATTAATCTAAATTGAATATGATAGCAGTCTAAAATATACATAAAAATATTAAGAAACAGTATCCATGGATATGCCTCAGCACCACTGAGTCAGCAGAACTTGAGTGAGGACTCAGCAAGAATGACTGTTATTTTCAGAAGGATTTGTGGTTTAACAAAAGAATGATTATTTTAACTTTTGAGTTTTGAAAGTGCCCATGGGTTCTATGTGTTAATGTATGACTTCTGTGGCAACAGAATTGCACAGCAAGTCAGAAAATTTAGGAGGTGAGGACTAGTGGGAAGTTGTGGGGTCATTGTTGTGTGCACTTGAGGGTGATTATTGGAACTGTGCTGGCAAGGTTTATGCCTATTTGACACAAGCTAGAGTCCCCTGTGAGGAGGAAACCCTAACAGAAAAATACCTCCATAAGACTGAGCTGTAGTTAAGCTTGTAAAGTATTCTCCTAATTAGGTAAAATTACAGTGGAATACTGAAAAAGAAACAAGAAATCATACTGTTTAGTATTTACCTAAAAACAACAAAAATTATAAGGCATCTAATTCAGTGTATAAATATACATAAATAGTTTTAATTAGCTTTCATCCTCTGTGGCAATGGTGCTTCCTTCAACAGCCTAAGCCCGCCGAACAAAAATTCCAATATGAGACATGATAAGCTCTCTTTTGAGTTGTTGACCAAGGCCATGCAAGAGATACCACACATGGCCTATTTCTCTTGCCCTTACTTACCCCCCAGAGTAGAAGGTAAGTTCCTATTGTTGAAGACACATGCATTTCAGAAATAGATCCCGGAGACCCCCCGAGCTGAAACTTACATAAATTCTTTCTCCCTGAGAGCATGGACCAGAAGGCACCATGAAAGGCTCTAAATAGTGTAGGCAATCAATATTCCTACACAGCTATGACACCCTATGTTCCACACCAGGACTAACATGGCACCATAACCCTACAGGTGCCGTAGTGACATGTATACCTTAACAGTAACAAATAGCTGTCCAGTTGGATGTAAGACCAACTCATGCTTGGTATTGGAAACCTTGCTAACTGTACTCGGTGCTAGTGAAGCCATGGTTGTTGGAAGAGAATCTACAACCACAAATACACTAAACCAGCATAATCCCTAACACCAACCTATAACCATTTGTCCTTAGGCACACAGATAAATCTTCACCTCTCATGCAAAATGTTCTCTTTGCAACAGACAAGAGAGTACTAAAGAAAATGACAACCAACTGCCCAGTCCCAATGGATACATTAACAAAAACATTGCTACAAGCCTGGCTCAGAAAACATTCCATAAGTAGGATTAGGAAGATTATAAAAGCCAGAGGATCAGAGTGATTTCCGTGAGATTGTGTCTCCCAGTAAGAGCAGAAATTATACCCATAAAATTTCACCAACATGACAACCAAAACCTGAGATGAACAAGCATTCCATCAGTGAATAAGCCATAGTGGATGGGGAAAAGGCCAAGAGGTGTCAACCTAACACAAAGAAGCACAGGTAACCAAGTTAAAGCAGGGAGCAGGAGAGGTGGTCCTCYCCAGAGAAGAGCATACCAGGGGGTTGTCTAAATACCAAATGGTCATTCCCTAAAACATGTATTATATGGAGCCAACAGGTTATATTTAGGGATATAGAGATACATATGTGTGTGTGTACGTACATATATGCGTGCTATAGCCCCATATGAAAAAAGAGACCCTGATTTTTGAAAATAAGCAAGGACGTGTATATATGAGGGTTTGGAGGGAGAAAAAGAAATGGTGAAATGTAATTAACACACAAGCAACACAGCAGCAAGAGAATGTTTGTAAAATTAATTATAGAATGACTAGATGATTCWATGATGATAATGAATTCTGATTATGATTCTGACCATTTGGATTACTGGCCATAAGAAGCTTGACAGGATAGATCTGTCTCATGGACGGTGATTGTGGGATCCTGAGATGTACACAGGGATTTCGATACATTCTCCACATTAGCAACAAGAGCATAAGGATATGTCATGTGACCTTTATGTTTTTAGAATCCACCAAATGCCGGTTTAAACTATCACTTGTCTATCATGTGGGAACATAAGATATGTGGTCAAAATATAAGGAATTTGAACTAAAGTTGATTCAGGTTGTCTTGTATCGTCAAAGTGCTGCCAGTTGAAAAGGGAAGCATTATGTTTGCAAATCTGTTTTGAAATGTTTGCCAAAATTTTGGTAATATCTTTAATAAAGATGTTTGTCTTCAGCATTCCAAAAAGGAAAGAAAAAAAATATTTGTCAAGAAACCAAGCTTCAATATTCTAWTCTTGGTCTCTCATTTGTACAGGGGAGTAATGTCTGAACTCCTTCAYGATGATAAGAGTATCTAAGTTGTGTAATGAAGGTAATAGCAGCCACATAATGTTAATGTGTTATCATTAACTTATACCGCCTAGGACAAGCAGGGACAGTCATATGTAGAATAGAGAGTGGGTTTCATTTCTCTTAATTTACCCAAATCATGAAATGAATATAAATGAATACTTAGAAATATTTCATTAATATAAAGCTGTATTGTTGGAGGGAGAATTATCCCTTATTAGTAATTTATTAACTGAATTTGTTCTTTGACAGTTTCACATATAATTACATCTATGAATGCTTTCTGATTACTCTCACCTCTTACCCTCTTTTGTCTCCCTCCACCCCTATCTACCTCTTGTCTTCCCTAGTAATCTATCCCCGTTCATATCTGTTTTGTTTTATGTGCCACTGAGATTAACCTGACTCAGGAATACAACCAGGATTGTGATGGGCCCAGCCATGAGGGCACAACTGAAGACAACGAC
>BDUI01000591.1:195070-206082 GCA_002335545.1 Apodemus speciosus | reverse complement strand
TCTCTTTTTCATTTCTTAGCCCATTTTAATTAGATTATTTATTTTTCTTGACTTTTTTTCAAAAAGAAGAATTGTTTATTTTTTCTGTGTTTTCCTGAACATATGTTTGTGAACCTTAAGTGTACTAGTGAATAGGGAGGCCAAGAAAGGAATTAATTCTGAGAATTGAAGTTGCATGTGGYTGTGAGTATCCATGTGGGTGCAGGAAACTGAACTCATCTCTTTGGAAAAGTAGCAAATGCTTCTCACTGCTGACATTTCCCATATTATAACTAGAATGAAAAGGCTCTRGGTATCTTTTTGGACAATTAGGAAGAGCAATGACTGTAGAACTGGATCACTCAGGAATAAATGGAACATTCCTATTGTAAATGTATGTGTCCGTATGCAAACATATTGGTTCCTTATTAATATGCAATGATTTTTGAACTATACAGTTGTTTAATTAGATATTTTTTCTCTGATATGCCACATTATGCTCATGTATTTTTGCCTTGTTCACAAACATTCCACAAAGTTTTTATTTCTAAGATCAATACATGATAAACCAATGTATYTGTTTTGGCATTTTAACAGACATTAAAATGACATATGCTGTCATAAAAAAGAGTTGCCTAGATRTCTGACAGAAGCTGACATTAAGCCCTCATTCAATAGAATACAGACACTGCTTCCTTATTTTACTATCAATGACTTTATTTTACTGTCAGTTTTTGCCTTTAAAGCTTRCGTGATACGACTTAGATAGGTCTAAATTGGAATTTTACATCTTCTATTTGCATAAGTCAAAACTCTTCTATAAACCCTTACCCAAACTGTATTCTTTGTGATGCTCTTTTGTAAGGGTGATGTAACATTCAAAAAGTCGGATCTGTACTGTATTAGATGCTCAGTGAATATTTGTTCATATGACTCTATTTAAAGAAGCTAGTCTTGATTCTGAATCTTATTCTCATAAGTGTTACATTATTATTAAGAGTTTTGAAGTTAGATGGGTCAATAACTGATGGGAAGATAGCAAAGGGCCATGACTTTCTGCACAGGATCCACTACCCCAGAACTGACCCATAGGTTACTAATGGCAACATGAACCCAGCTATGGATGATATGAAGTTACAGGCTGGCTCAGACTCTTTTCAGTATAAGCGTGTATGCTTTGCTTTCAGGGTGTGAGCAGAACTTAACGGAGGCTAGTGGCACTCTCCTGTAGTCTCAATAGACATTTGCTTTAGCAGCATGACTTTAATTTTTGTAAATGAAGTTGGTGTGAAAGCCCCTGGATGGAACTTAACTGTGTCAAGTTTTCTAAAAAGTAAATAAATAAAATGAGACAAAATAAAGCCACCCAGCAAATATGGAGAGCAAGGAAAAGAAATTAGTGTTGGTGCTTAACTATGAGCACTGAATTTAAAAAGATGAACTACATGTCATTCGTATAAACCTACCACTTACTAGATTAAAATAAATAAGCATCAGAAACCATGTTCCCTAAACAATTAGAAAATTAGCAAAGTCAAGATAAAATTAAGAGCCTTGATGTCCTAATCAAGAAAATCACTTTGTAACCCATTACAATCTTATAGGAAGGTCATTGTGCGAACTAGCTTCTGGGTTGTTGCCTTGTTCAATTGGATGCTCACAATATTGGCCAGAATTCTTGTGTTATGGACACGTACTCTTAACCTTTGTACTNGAAGTCCTTCAATAATCTCTACCCAGAGTAGATGGACTATAGCCAGATTAAAGCGTCTCATCTTGAATCAGAAATAAAGTCACACGTGACCAAAAAGAAAACAAAAACACATGCACACAATTGCACAGRTACAACACATGTTCAATAAAATGTGTTTGGTATCATTTTAATAAATTTCTACCAAAAGCCAACCTGCTTGTGTTTCTCTTAATAATTTTTTTCTTTCTCTCACTTCAGTCTTCTATACTGTTATACTTTGAATGTATCCCCCAAATGTACTGAAAACATCATTCCCTAAAGCATGTGTCAGGTCAATGATACTTTAAGATGTGACCCCCTAGGAGGTATGTGAGATTGATGAGGTCATGAGTGTGAGCCCCTCCTGTGTTTTCCTGAGTTGTATTTCCCTGTTTATATCATCCTTGTCTTCCTCTTCCTGCATCTACATCAATATCTAAGTCCAATGTGTATCTCATCTCTTCCTGAAGCTTTCCTTACCTACCCCCTCTAACACACAGTTTGCTTCATCTGTGTATATTCAACATCACTGTTGGTGACATAGTTGGACAATGAATTTGCCCTTTCCATGACAGAAGAGATGGTCAGTAAAGAGTAATAAAAGTGCAACTAACAATATAAAAGTATGAATTGTGCTCCCACATAAACTATGAAGAGGAGGAAGAGTTTGAAGTTTGTCTCTCAAAAACTCACACTGAGGTCTGGCTGTATTGTAGCAGTGTCGGAAATGGGGTTCCTTGAATGTGATTGAGCCATGAGGATACTTGCCTCATGAGTAGGATCAATGCCATCACAAAAATGAGCAAGTCCAAGACCTGTTTTATCTATAAGACATCTCTGGGTGCTGGCACCTTGACCTTAGACCTCTAATGTTCAAGAGTACTGAAGCAACACATTTTCATTTATTATAAGTTACCCAAGTCTCTCGCTCNTATAAATGCTTTGAGGAAACCTGATATTATTAGCTTGAAAATTCCTAAATTTTGCCAACTGGAAGGTGTAGGAGCTGACTTTGAGACATTGCTGATGCTGATTTTTATCACTTTTAATTAAAATTTCCTTTTAAAGGCCTGTCAATCAAAATTGGAATAATCATTTTACTAAGCAGAAATTACCACTACTATTAATCACTATCATGAAATATATTAAAAAGTCAGGACTAGGCAKAGAGARTTGTAACACAATGTGACAAGRGCTTCAAAGCTCCTTTGCTAAAAGCAGCTATTTCTTCAGTGAGACATAGGTGCTCAGAAGCAGAATGAGGTTAACCATTCCTGGCTTCATCGTACCTGTGTTCTTTATTTCCTTAAACTTTGGGTCAGGTCTTCCTTCTCAACACTCCGTGAAGACTAGTCGTACTACTTACAGGGGTAGTAACTGGTGGTTTCCTCCTTTGAAGATGAAGAAATCAAAATAAGAATAAACAAGTTATCTTCAAGAGTTCCAGGGTCATCTTATTCAATGGATTGTCATTCGCCAGCTTTTACAACATCCTAATCTAGACTTGGCACCGTGCCTTGAAGTCTTCTGCCATTGCCCTAAACTAGCCAGGAGCAGTAATTCCTGCCGACAGAGCACCCCCAAACAAGGTTTCCTCCCTACGAGGGAACAATTTCTTTATAAGAACAGAGACTGTTTGTCCAAACTGAAGGAATCATCTYATGACAGAAAGCAGACTGTCCCTTAAGTGACAAGAACTTCATCACAGCCATCTTATAGAACAAAGATAATTTTCAGTTAGACCATAGTAAGTCCAAGGCATGTAACTGTGCATACTTCTTTCCTGCTCACTTATATGAAGTTAAATCTTGTGTTAGCCGCCAGAGCAGCTCTAGGACCTAGGGCTGCTTTGTCTTCCTTAAAGGTTGATAAACTACTGAATAAAATCCGTTCCTTCTCTTTGTCATTATTCTTTTTTTCCTCTGGGGCAAATGACTAGACTTGACATACACAGACTCTCAGAAGTCAAACCCATTCTCTTAATAGTCAAAGATTCACAGTAATATCATGAAAGATCCTCCCTCAGTTTCATCGTTATGTCCATTTGAAACCATAAAGAAGATCTCACTAAAAGAAGTCATTTCTGAGTCCTCGGGATCTATGGATAATAGTCAACATGTTTTCTTCCCATTCATGAGAGAATTCCAAATAGAAAATTCCTGCAAACTTTAGTACAAATCTTTTAAAATTTATTCTTCTCTTTCACAATACATCCTGACCTCAGTTTCCCTTCCTTCCACTCCTCATAATCCTCCCGAGTTCCCCTCCCCCATACCACTTCTTCCATTTCTCTTGTACAAACTTTCAGACAAACATTGTTTTATGACTTTTAACAAAGACTACTTGTATTTTGGTGAAGATCGTGTGAGCCTACAGTCTGCATACTCTTTCTGCAATGAGCTGTCAATCTTTCTGCAATGAGCTGTCCCTCTTTCTGCAATGAGCTGTCACTCTTTCTGCCTGTCTCTGATGCCTTCCATTCCTGGTCTGCACTCAKAATAGACCACAAGGACCACACTTATCTTGTGAGTCATTCTACAGATTTTTATTTTGGCCCTTTCTGACCTTAGTACCTTTTTACCGTACGACATGTTCAAGAGTGGGCCTGACTTTCTGTAGTCAAATGATCTATCTTGAGCCCCGTGACTGACATTGACTAGGTACTCACTCTGTGGTCAACAAAAGAATTGTAACTGTTTCCAGTACTGCAGAATGTATGACAAAATTCCCCACAGTTGGACTTAAGCCAGATGATGGAAAGAAGCACAGTTAGAGAACTAAGTCTCCTTGGTCTGAATCCTCCCTGTGAATAAACAAGGAACAATCAGGAAAAAAGAGATTAATATTACATGCATCTGTCATGGATAACATGTGATGTCTTCAGTAATAGGGGCTCACTCTCACCCCTGAGAGACAATCAAGGGTGACATTAGTAATCTGCATTGTATGGGGTATCTCTTGGACTGCTCTGAGTAGCCCAAGGAGGTTTCTTGTGCCTGTTACTAATTCGTTGTTCTTTATCTATGGCTCTTGCGAAGAACATTGCTATCTCAGCCCATATCATCTATCTTTCCTTCTGTGTGCACATGTATATATACAGTGTCATTTTAGGTACATATAAAATAGTATGATTTCGTGAGGCATCATCAAACGGCCTTGGAGATAGTCCTTTTGGTATGTGCCAAGGCACAGTATGGAAAATGTACTTTCAGGCTTTTGAATATGCACCACAGTGATGTCTAGAGCTACTTCACCACTTTGCATTTAAACTGCCAATAAATGAGAGTTTCTCTTTTCCTGAACCTCATCAGCATTGTAGTCTGTTGTNTTTATTATTTTATGACTCTTTCATTTGCCTCTGATACTCTGGATCAATATGGCTCTACAAACATTCCAGGCTCTTATATTCAGTTCCACATAAAGGATCAGCCTTTTCCTATAAAAGCCTGGCTAATTACATAGGACTCTGACAGAGTAACTAGTAAGTATCTGGGTGGTAGGTCAAAATATTGCCTCTGCAGTGGTACTTCCTTAAACATGATCCTTAAAGAACACATGTATGCCCCACCCATGACACTTATAATTTTTTTAAATCTAATAGTCTTGATCAGTTTTGTGCTCACTAAGAATTTAGCATTGTAACTCATTTCTACATTAATTGGCTCAACTTCCTCAGCAAATGAATATATTTTCACTCTTCCAATGTCTGCCGCCCATCCATTTAAATATTTAAGTCTAGTGAACTTGAAAGTGATGTTGAAATCAATAAATCATACATCCATGGGATATAACATTGTCAAATGCAGCTCAGATATCATGTAGAATTATGGTTTGCTTTCTCCTCAGTGGCACAAAGCGTCTTTATTATCACTTAAATTCATCAATACATCGTTAATATTATTAGTAATTTTATTTGTTTGTTTATCTATTTCACATTTAAAACAGGAATATATGACACAATAATATTAAAGATAGGGTGATGTGAACTCAAAGACAAAATATCCAAGTTAAAAAATAAGGAAGGTAAAGTTAATATGGACAGATTCAAATATGTGCTAGATTCCAACAGCTGTATAAATTTAGACTCAAAAATGAAATAGCAATTGTAGAATGGGTAGGGAAAAATTGATAAACCATGTAAAATACTAGCAAAATTAAATTTTGAAGAATTAAGCTGTGAGCCTTTCCAGCTATATCAGACTCAACCAATCTAAGGACACAGAGGAGCATGAGCCTGTTACCTCAGCCCCTCAGCATACACTAAGTCAAGAGGACCATAGAACCCAGGAGTTTGGAGCCACATTGGAGCACAGTGGGACACATTTTGTATGAAATTAATAACGAAATTATTTGAAAGACAATCATAAAGATATCTTGAACATAGTGTGCATAAAAATTCCTGAAAAGAAGCCATTTCTGGCTATGAATAAAAAACTTCTCCAGAGAATAATCGACTGATTGGAATTTTAGTACTATGGAGAGATTAGAACTTTTCAAGTTCAGATGTTAATTTCTTTTCTTGGACTAGTTTTAGCTTTCTGGAATAGCTATTCTGTGACAAGGGAGAGGTTCCTCCATTTCGTATTCTTGCTGAGATCATTTCAAGTTTTTCTTGACACGAAGGTCCATGAAAAATTTTAATTCCATTCTAGAAACCTGACATCATGATGTCTTAGCTAACTTATTTAGCTTCTATTAAGCTCCTTGCTTCTGGAGAAACTCCTCCAGTTAACAGCTTATTTTAGCTTCTGTTAAACTGCTTGCTTGCACAACTCCCCCTGCCATTGCCAAGTGAAATACAAAGGTTGTTGTTTTTGCCTTTAAAATTTCCAGATTCTCAAACAATAGGTGTTACAATTTGGCTCTGAATAACTGAGAGTAGTCCCAGCTATCTGTAATAAAGAAACATAGACAGGGTTTCTCTGTGTAGCCCTGGGTGTTCTGGACTCATTCTGTAGACCAGGCTGGCCTTGAACTCATAGAGATCTGCCTGTCTCCAACCCACTTCAAAATGCTGGGATTAAAGTCATGTACCACTACTGCCTGGTGGTAATAAAGATTTGTAATTGGCTATAGATATTTGACTGAGAGGTCTTCTCTGATGAGCTCCCAAAAATAATTACTAGCCCCTTGCTGTATTGGAATTAACATCTTGTAAAAATAGACAAAAGCCTTTTAGACTCTATTGACTACGCAGACAACTACTTTCCACTGATCTAAGAGCTAAGAATATCATCAGATAGAATTTTGATGATATAAGAAAGTTCCTCCCATTTCAAGGTGACTGCCCCTCTGATGTACCCACCAATGCACTCTGAACTTGCCTTGATTCATGACTTTCTGTGTCCTATAAAAATATAGAAGATTTGTGAAACTTGTTCCACATAAGAATGTGGAATTTGGGCTAGCTTAGGTATGTGTTCCAGGATCACCATTATTTAATGTGGCTCCAGAGTAAACGATGTCTTAGTCTCTTTAAGATGAGATCTGTGGTTTTTGTGTTAACAACAGTGTGACATGAAATTTGAATACTTATAAGAATCATAGGAAATAAAAACACAAATAAGTTTCCATGAATGAGACATCAGGACCTGTTTATCAAGAACAGAAGAATCTAGAAACCATCTACTATATAAAAACTGAATTTTAGATACAGAAAAGTCCTTCAAAATTCCTAATTACCAACATTTCTTAAAAATATACAGAAGCAAGAGTTTACCATTTTTAAGAAAAAAAAAGAAAAAGAAAAAAATTGAAATGTTCTAAACAAAATTGGCACATATCTTGTATTTCTTCTCCTAATCTTCACTAAAGAAATGTTCACAGTTAGTCAGTTGCAAAAATACACTTTACAAAGTCTGAAGGATGATTCCTATCCTTTATAAGCCAGGTCAAAGAATTAAGAACTCAAAGAAACAGCACACTTATTTCCTTAGTGTCTTGAAACAATGGAGGTAGAGAAAGTCCCAATAAAATTAAAATATTATAGTAAATTGTTTTTGCAGCAATTACCACAACTTTGTGGCTTAAACAGTACTAATTTAGTATCATCTGGGCAGAAGGGAGCCTCCTGAAGGGGGAACAAGAGCCTGGTCAGTTTAGTTCTAGGATTTCAGTACTATTCCTGAACTCCCATCTCCACAGGCACTAATGTTGCTTCATTCAGGAGATCTGTTGTGGAGGTGGCCCATGCTTTCCTCCTTAAAGACTCCCTGTGACTAGGCTTAAGGGACATGGGAAGCCCCAGTTAACTGCTTCATCTCAATGCTATTCGTCATGTGCTATAGCCTCTCGGAGGTTACACTGAAAWCTGGATCTATTTTCCTTTYACAGAAAAAGACAAAAAGATTCATAAAATTCACAAATCATTGGTGGGAACAGATATGTCAAAAAGGAATGGTTGATTCAACATCAGAAAAACATTGCCAAAGAGAGAAGAGACAGGCTGTCCTTATTAGTTGAAAGAAAATGTCCCYTCCTTTACAAATATGAGAATGCTTTTAGTAATTTAAATCATAGTTGCAAATGGATGGCTGAGTAATAGCTAACTCATCTCAAAATGTTCTCCAACACATTGTTCTTCAAAGCAATATAACAGTTTTCATATCCACCAGAAAAGTGTTCCTATTTTTGCACATCTCTAACTGTTCTTAGATTTATGACTTACAATGGAATAGTTATCTAAATCTCTGTGTTGACTTTAACACTGACTGAGGTACTGATTTCTGAACATATCCACATGGAAAGATTATTAAAACGAAAATGTTCAGTATGGTGAGAAATCTCACTGGGATAAACTACTGTTCACTAAATACTTACATAGCTGTGTTGGGCTCTGGAGTCATGTCCAGCACTGAAAACATAAAAACTTCTATCATGTATTCAAATTTGAAGATATACTAAGCAATATTTTATGCAATGTAAAGAAAAATATAATGATTGAAAGTGCTCATAATAAATTCCAATTGGAGGTCAGAGCAGCATAGAAAGTAATTAGGAAGTAAAAACAGAATTTTCATTTTGATAYAATTCTATTTCTATATTTTAATAAGAARTACCTAAAGTTATTTACTTTATATTACTTATTTCTACCTATGAAAGTTGGGGAAAGWTGATGAGGGCKCATTTATCCTGCTGATGGAGTCAGAAAACAAGGCACCAGTTAAAGCCCAAACTATCCATGAAGATAATAAATATTTTACAACACACATCTTGTCAAAGACACTCTACCAACTGTAATTGCTTAGGACTACAGTTATATATAGCTGTGTGCCTTTCACACTCCTCTACTTTTCATAGACCTAAACACAGGATGTCTAGAAAATTCAACCTAAAACTTCATTCATGAGGAAAAAATTTTTTTTTTGCTTTACACACAGATAAAATACAGTCTCAGGAATGTTTAAGGGGGGTAAGTCATATTTCTTAGCAGCCTTCAGAAAAGCAACTTGAGACACACCAAGACACTATATATGCGTATTGTAAAGAAAGCTGACAGTGACTAGCTCAGACCTGCCCAAGGCCACTCTGGGGTAGGACCCACTCCTTCTCAGCACCTTTCTCTCTAGCAACCCCTCTGTTTAAGACCTATAAATGGCTCTTAAATTTCTAGCTCTGCTTCTAATCTGGCCCCTAAGTTTTTTCTCCTTCCCTAAGGGCTTGTCTTCTGGCTGGTGTTGGGCATGAGTTGGGGCTGTGATTCCATCCCTGTTACTGGGGACATTAATAACTCAATGTCACTTGTAACTAGTAACTTAAAGTTTCTTACAAAACTTTCCATGAATAAACAATTATGNTAATGTTAATGACCATCTGTTAATAACTATCAAAATAAACAAAAGGAAGGACTATTGAGAAAAATCAGAATATAAGCCTTTTCTCATCGAAAAGCAAGAAAATCAGAACTCAAAATATCTAATTCTTTTTTTTTGGACATAGTTCTTGGATTTTGTTATGAACAGCCAGAATTTCCTTTTGTAAATCTAGTGATTAAAGAAGACAAACTTTATATCTTTCAAGATAGTTATGGACAGGTTATGATAAGAAATAAGCACATATGGAAAACACAAATGGGATATTTTACTGACATTCTCAATAGGAAGCATGAAAAGCATTTCCAGTTGAGAGAGAGAGAGAGAGAGAGAGAGAGAGAGAGAGAGACTTATTCAAATGAGGATGCAGTAGAGCCCATTCAGGAAATTTTCTATGAGAGAAAGAGAGTTCTTGGAAGAACATCTCTGACCCAGAGCATGACTTCTCCCTGATATCCTTTTAATGTCTACTGTGCCTTAAAATTGCTCAATGGGCATTCTTCCCCATTATGATATCCCTTTTAATGTTTCAAATATTTTCCAAACACTTGATCTTAAGAGATACATCACAGACTTTCCTTGACATGATACTTCTTTATCTTTTATTTATTTATTTTTCAGAAATGACTAACTCAGTCACTGGATACAGCAACTAAAATCCTAATTTGGTAAGCCTAATTAAATCTAAATCCTCTGGTGGCAAATCCTGACAGATCTGCCATTGAAACCGAGAGACACTCATAGCTACATCTTGTTTGCATGCTATCCCAGTCCAAAAAAGACCCCCTCTCTCTCTCTCTCACCTCCTTCTCTCTTCATCTATCCTACCTGGAAGTCAGTTTCTTTATCTTATATTCTTTTGGTAAAACTTTCCCRTCTTCAAGAACCTCCATACATTTATTTTCCTGTTCATGATGACAGTCCATTGAGAGAAAGTGTAATTTCTAAAAGTCCTTGGACTCAAATATCCCCTACTAAAATCACCAGCACCTRGGATATTGAAATGAATACAACAGGTGTTCAATAGATGCCTATTCATGACAGATGACACAGAAGAAAACAAGATGTTATGAGAATTTTTGTAGGTTTATTTTATCTACATTAACAATATGTAGAAGATATAGCAATTAGTTGGTTCTAAAAATTAATGTTTAGGTGCCAAAAAATGAACAGAAAATGCTCTCCCCAGGAAATTAAATGTTAGACCAAGAAAAGAWATAAAAATTTTTGTTTGCATAACCTAAAYACCCACAGAACTAATAGAATACTCTTTCAAATCCATTTAAAGTATATTTTCTAAAGGTTCTAATGCACCAACAACATCTTCCAATRCCAGGACTCATGATTTTAAATTACTGAATTCAATAACACGAATCAATGCTCCTCTCAAGCAAATGCTCAGTAGAGTAGCTACACCTTATTCTACTGAAACTTCTCATATTTAAAATATAGGCATGATCATAGGAAGCAAATTCATATCTTGAACTTTT
>BDUI01000591.1:168472-190386 GCA_002335545.1 Apodemus speciosus | reverse complement strand
CCTGTTCAGTACCCTCACCTCCATCCATAACTATTTGTTCTATTTCCTCTTATTAGGGAACTCCTTCCCTCTCCACTTTACCTAGCTTCTCAGATTATTCAAATAGTAACATGCCCATCAAAGGCTTAAAAGTTAACACCCATATGTAAGAGAACACATACCATATTTATCTCTTTAGACCTGARTTACCTCACTCAGGATGATTTTTTTGTAGCTCCATTTATTTTCTGTGAATTTTTATTTATTTTTTAAACACCAWAATGGAGTTATAATCTACTGTGTATATGTGTCACATTTTTATTATCCATTTATCTTTTCATTGACATTGAGAATGTTTCTAATAAGTRACAATGAACATGGATGAGCAAGTGTCTTTGTAATATGCTTAAACAACTTGGGGTATATGAACAAGAGTAATATAGATGGATCTTARGGTATATCAATTCCCAGCTTCTTGAGAAAGTGCCACATTGATTTCCATAATACCTGTATAACTTCTCCCCTCCACCAGCAGTGGAGATGTGTTCTTCTTTCCCTGTATCCTCACTGGTGTGACCTGCTGTCATTTGCTTTATTGATATTGACCATTCTGAGGGTTGTAAGATGAAATCTCAACTTTTTATTGATTTGAATTTCCTTGCCAAATAAGGATGCTAAACATTTAAGTGTTTCTTATCAACCATTTGTGTTTCATCTTTTGAGAATTCTCTGTTTAACTCTGAACCTCATTTTATTTTGGGTTGGGTTTTTTTTTTYTTTTTGGTTTTTAAACATTTTAAATATTAACCATCCATCAGATGTATAATTAGTAAAAGTATTTCCCATTCTGTACCCTGTCACTTCGTCAAGAGGATGGTGTCTTTTGCCTTACAGAAGCTTTTCAACATCACTCTAAATGGAGAGAAAAATCAAAGCATTTCCATTTTTTTTCTTTTTGTTTGGCTCATTTATTGGCAGATTGAGGACAAGTGAACAGTCTTGACTCAAGGTACAAGCTGTGCCTTATAAGTTCTAAGACAGAATGTCTATGTGTCTGATACCTGATACCTTGACTCATTGCCATCCCCCTCTCTCCTACATTCTTTCTCTTTCTCACACACTTTCACCCTAAACAACGTTAGATCTCAGTCAATAAGGAAAGTGCCCCTTTGTATTTGGATAAAAATCAGCATCCATTGTAGCCATATGAGTTTGCTCTTTACCTTTTAGTGACCACACCTTGTTGAGACACCTAAATCAGAGAGGTGGTCTGCTGATTTGTGACCCTAATCTAATGCTTAACAGATTCTATAAGGACACTGAGAAAAGAGACCATGAGAAAGAGGAGAGCAGCTCTGAGGCCAGGCACTGATTCTTTCAGGGAAATATGAGAAAGAATTAAGACAGTCATGGAGAAAATCAGAATAAGTAAGGAGATTGTTCCACTGGCCATATCATGACTTGATTTTACTTGCTAAGGTGCATTCCATAACCTATTACATGATGCGAGTTTGTATATTCACTAGTAGTAATTTGAAGACTTCCATTCTGATACACTGAAGCTTACCAGACTCAAACTATGACTGTTTCATGCCCATTTTCAGGAACACTGAAAATAAAGCTGCTATAATTTGGGGGCTAGAGAGATGGCTCAGCGGTTAAGAGCACTGACTGCTCTCCGGAAGGTCCTGAGTTCAAATCCCAGCAACCACATGGTGGCTCACAACCATCTGTAGTGAAATCTGATGCCCTCTTCTGGGGTGTCTGAAGACAGTAACATTGTACTCACATATAATAAATAAATCTAAAAAAAGTATTTCTTTAAAAAACTGCTGCCGGGCGTGGTGGCGCACACCTGTAATCCTAGCACTTGGGAGGCAGAGGCAGGCGGATTTTTGAGTTCGAGGCCAGCCGGGTCTACAAAGGGGCTCCAGGATAGCCAGGACTACACAGAAAAACCCTGTCTCGAAAAACAAAACAACAACAACAACAAAAAAAAAAAAMSRAAAAAAAMMAAAAAAAAACAAAACAAAAAACTGCTATAATTTGAATATAAAATATTCCCCACAGGCTCATGTTTTAAGGGGGGTCAACTAGTTGTTTTCAGAGATTGTAGAATACTTGAGACCCATGGCCTAGGACAAAATGTCTCTGAAACCAGGCTTGGAAAGGTATACCCCTCTGTGGTTCTACCTGGAAACTTTTAACTAAGAGATAAAAACCTCTGGAATCTCTTAGCAGACCACTATCTTGCACAAACCCAGAAGCTAAGAATGGCATAAAAAAAAATCTGAGACCTAGAGAAAAGTACCCCTTCCCCCATCTTTATTGGTGTGTTTGCTTCTCTGATGTACCCACCAGTGTATTTTATACTTGCCTTTATTTATGACTTTCTTTGTTCTATTACCATAAAATGCAATGAAGCTGCCTCCATGTTGGATTCTGGGATTTAGGGAAAACTAATCTGTGTTTCTGGATCATGGTCACTGAAACTTGGCTCTAGAATAAACCCATTCCCTTTGAGATAAGCACTGTTTTGTTCTTGTTTTGTTTTGTTTTTGCACCAATACTATTTAAAGTAACTTATACTTCATGCTTCTAGTTATTTCAAAGATGTAATTCCAATATTAGCTGACTCTCTAAAGACAATCATGTCTTCTGCCACTGTCACCCCACACATTTACTACAAGCACACTTCCTTTCACCTCCATTGCTAGTCCAAATCCTAGCCTGAAAGAACAGAGATCTGTAGCTACCATTTCAGGAAAATATGATATCATTAACACTTTTCATAAAAAAAGAAGTAGAACATAACAAGTGGCATGCCTAGAGAGAGAACATGGTCCAGATTTTAATACTTATAGAGGTTGAGCTATCACACAGAATGTGCCTAGAAGAGTGATAATCACTTATGCCTACATACAACAAGCAAACAGTGGTGTGTATGAAAGCTCTATGTTCCATCCACATTGCTTCCTAAAATACAAAATTTTAGGAAATCCTTGCTGAGTCTGTGAAAGCCAAATTCAAAATTCATCTCATCTGCACTTCTACCTTGTATGTAGGAACAGGGATCGTTTTATGTTCTTTGATGTTTCAATGACAACTTATTGGGTTATTTCTAAGACAATAAGATTCTAAACTAATTTCTTACATTTATCAAACAGTTATCATAGCCCCACCACAGTCCAAACACTGTGCAGCTGTTGGAAAGGTAAGGGTCCTGTTCAGCATCTGAGCAGTCTCAGAAACACTTAAAACATGATTCACAAATGGCATAATGAATACAGCAACAGTCAGAAGTAGAAAGCCCTTTCTCAGTGAGGCAGAGTATTGGATTCAATTTACTTTCTGCCAGGTGAGAACCAACCTGCCTTTTGGAAGCCATGTTTACTTATGTATCTTATTTATCAGACAAGAGGAAAATTCTGTTTGGAAGTAGGATGAGAATGGGCCAAGGCAAAAATGATAATGACAAAGTGACTAAGATTAGAGTATATTAGGTAATGTGTAGATATGCTATCAGGATGGCCATCACCTCATATCCCTAAGCTCAAATTAAAACAAAAAAGCCATAGTACCTTAAGATACCTTTTAGCACAATCAGAATAGCTATCTTCAAGAAGACAAACAACAAGAGTTGGAGAGATGTTTTATTGGATAAGAAAACTTTATTATGCAAGCATGAAGGTCTCAATCCAACTCTCCTGAACCCACAAACATAAGGTGGACATGCTGCACACTGCCACAATCAGTGCCAGTGGTTAGGGTGGTGATGGAGACAGGTAGGTCTCGGGAGTTCGCTGCACAGTCAGACTAGCAAAAAGGGAAAGCTACTGATTTAGTGAGACACCCTGTCTCCAGAAAGTAAGAACACAAAGGAGGATATATAATGTCTTCATCTAGCTTCTACGTGTGAGTAATGTGCATGCCCACCTGCATGTGCACCACCTCCTCACACACACAAAGGAAACAAACAACAACAATAAATGGTAGAYAAGAGATGAGGAAAAATAGAACACTATTCATTACCAGTAAGTTATTACTGCCACTAAAACTAAAACAAGAACTGAAAGATATAGATATACCCCTTTTGAGTACATACTCACAGGAATAACAATATATCAATCATTATATTATAGAGATTATTTTGGCACTACTCATAAAAGTCAAGTTATTAAGTCAGCCTCAATGCTCATCAAGACATAATGAAGAAAATGCTGTGTTTATACTAATGGAGACTTATTCAGCTAAAAAAGAACTAGATCCTGATATCTGTAGGAAAATAGATAAAACTGGAAACTAGTATGCTAATCAAAAAAGCTAGACTCATGAAGAAAAATATTAAATATTACATGCTTTATTTCACATGTAAACATTATACCTGAATATATGTATATATACACATTCAAATATATTTACATAAATATGTGTACATGTCAGAAGCCATTAAGGAAAGGCTATGGCAAGTGAATCTTCTGGAGAYGGCCCACTGTTTTGCATGTCTACAATGGGTGCACTCTGAGATGCAGAGTCCTCAGAGACTTCACCCAAGGATTGCTTCTTGTTGTTGATATGCCTTTCCTGTCACTATTATATATCCTAATGATCCCTGGGCATTATCCCACCCTCAGGCAGAATCATTATGAAGACGTACTTTCATGTAGTAAATGAACTGATGATTTCATAATTCCTGATCATGATTTTATAGAATTCCTAAATTGATACAAGTAATCTCAAGCCCCTTTTAGAATAAAAGCTACAAATAGAGCTCTGTAAACCTTTATGTATCATGGGTTAATTGTACTAGAAAAACAAAACAGGCTTGGAAGAAACTTACAATCAAGAAAAACATTTCTTCTAGCTTAAGAATAAGGCCACTATCTGATAACATAAAGTTGGAGTGGGAAATTTATTGTAGGGTCAAGGAGAGAAAATACATGATGGGCTCATTTATCTATACAAAACTTCAAAATAATGAGACACAGACAGATGATTTGTCTCTTAACAAAACTGTGCTAACTGATGACATACAAATATTGCTTTAAACTTATAATAAACTTATGAAGCTCGAAAAAGAACGAATGCTTAGTCAGGTACTAATCTTAACGGAAAGACATGTAAACAATTCTGCTATAACTCCTTAAGCCTTATCGACCTATGACATGAACTATTGCCTCAAACTTACTATGAACTATGGAATGTAAAAATACTTTAAAAACCATGTGATCAATTATCCTGAGAAGGTAATTAAAAACAGCTGTTTACTTCTTTACCCAGAGTGTGTGCATCTGTGTGACTGAGATTTTTCTTTCTTTTTCTCTCTGACTAAGGAAGAGTTAGTGAACTCTGAGCTTCTCACCAGGCCAGCAAGAATGCCCTAAGTTAAAGAGGAAAGAAACCAAGTAGCTAAGTGTCTTTTCCCCTTGCTTCTTATGAGCAGGAGTTAACTGCCAGAGGCTATCAGCTTTTGGCTCCTTAATAGAAAGAGAGATATAAATAAATTTCCATAAGTCATTAGTGTTTGGCCCAAATCACCAATACCATACCTTTCCAGGAACCCAAATGTAAGGGTGGGAGTTGGGCATGTACCAATATGATTTGAAGGAAGTTAGGGGATTGTTTGCCTAAAGAATAGGAACCAAGAAGAAATAGAGACAAAGTAGGGCAATGGGAGGAAATAAAATCAAGGTCATGAAAAACATGTGTTAAGTGTCATAATAAAACAGTAATTTTCCACAGTGAACATAAGTCTAACATGAAACAAATAGTGTTTGTTATTTTTTTCAGTTTCCATGACAAAGTACCTTGACAAAAATGATTTTATGGAGGAAGGGTTTATTTTGGCTTCCAGTTTAAGGGTATAATCTATCATGGTGGGGAGTCTTGGCTGCAGGAACTTGACTACTCCATGATTCTAGATCTTCTCAAACTGACAGTTAAACCATCATAGACAAAGACAAAAAGACTGTGTGTCAGCTCATTCTGTAGCTACATCATCTCCTGTCATAACATTAACAGCCTACCTCTTAGGGAATGCCAGGACATTTATTTCTGTGTTACTTCACTTATTTGTTTATATGCTAGGGAGTGAATTCAGGACCAGGTGCTCAACTACTGAGTCACACAGCCATAGAAAGAACATTCAGTTCATTGGGGAATGTTTCTGATAATTCCAAGTACGATGCAGAGTTTGAGACATTTAAATTTTTAGTTATTTATTTATTCATTTATATGTGTTTTATCTGTATGTATGTCTATGTGCCACATGCATGTTTGGTACCCCCTAAGGGCCAGAAGAGGGTATAGGATGCTCTGGGACTGGCATTACAGACAGTTGTATACTGCCACATAGGTTCTGGGTATCAAATTGGTGCTCTTGGCAAGAGCAGCCAGTGCTCTTACTCACTGAATCTCTCAAGACCTTTGAATTATAGATTYTTAAAAAAAGTTCAATAAGCTATTACAATATTTTTGTCGGGAAATTGTAATTACATTTTTCTAGTGGAACAGAGATGCCAAGTGAAGTTAAATGAGATTTTCAATTATTAGTTGCAGATAATTAGTTGTCTGCTAACTCATACAATAGACAAGGGGGCTTCATCAAGCAAACAAGAAAGTATCTCCATACACACACCCGAGAGCTCATCCGAGGATGCATAAGGAAGATTGGAACTGTAGTCACTGGAGTGGACCCAAGAAAATTGTAGTCACTTAAAGGCCTTGAATTTTCAGAATGGGTTGCTTTGCTGGGTATTTGCCATGACCAGATCTTCAAGGCAACTGCATCATTGCAAATATAAGGGGAAAATGCAGAACTTAGAYCAAAAGGCATGGTATTGGTATTAGCACTAGCTAATTTCTATCTCAACACTTAATGTCAGCTACCAAAGGGGGCAGAAAATGCATGATTTCCATAATCACTTGAGTATTTTTTTTATTTTTACTTGAGCAGTATCTCCTCTTCCAAGATTCTGCTTTTACAATTGTAGACTGTAGCAAAGGAGAGGAAGTACCAGTCTGAACATCACAAGCCAAATGATCTAGTCTGTAGGACAGTAATGAGTTATATTCTGTCTCCATGGCAACTCCAGTCAAACCCTGATTATCCTCACTGGGAGAATTCTCAGGCTTTTTCAATTTTGCACAGCCTCTTCTAGCTGTTTCACTGTGCCTGTGCTCTCCTAGAATTGAAAAAGCAGAGGGCAGGCTCTTTCCTTTAGACCATGAAGTGTATCTGTGTGTGCGCGNAGTGGACCCAAGAAAATTGTAGTCACTTAAAGGCCTTGAATTTTCAGAATGGGTTGCTTTGCTGGGTATTTGCCATGACCAGATCTTCAAGGCAACTGCATCATTGCAAATATAAGGGGAAAATGCAGAACTTAGAYCAAAAGGCATGGTATTGGTATTAGCACTAGCTAATTTCTATCTCAACACTTAATGTCAGCTACCAAAGGGGGCAGAAAATGCATGATTTCCATAATCACTTGAGTATTTTTTTTATTTTTACTTGAGCAGTATCTCCTCTTCCAAGATTCTGCTTTTACAATTGTAGACTGTAGCAAAGGAGAGGAAGTACCAGTCTGAACATCACAAGCCAAATGATCTAGTCTGTAGGACAGTAATGAGTTATATTCTGTCTCCATGGCAACTCCAGTCAAACCCTGATTATCCTCACTGGGAGAATTCTCAGGCTTTTTCAATTTTGCACAGCCTCTTCTAGCTGTTTCACTGTGCCTGTGCTCTCCTAGAATTGAAAAAGCAGAGGGCAGGCTCTTTCCTTTAGACCATGAAGTGTATCTGTGTGTGCGCGTGTGCGTGTGCATGTGAGTGTGTGTGTGTGTGTGTGTATCTGTATGTGTATCAGTGTGTCTGTGTGTGTCTCTGTGTGTGTCTTTGTATGAGTGAGTGTGTGTGTGTGTGTGTGTGTGTGTGTGTGTGTGTGTGTGTGTGTGATGAAGTTACTTCCTTTGAATTGAAACATCCCCTCCTGGAGGGAGGAGGAAGGCTTATTAGACTCTGGAAGCAGTCAACTCACACATATCAAAAAAGTAAAAAGATACATAAGGTCCCTCCTCATTTTCTGACCTGGCAAGCTGCAGGGCATAATGAGAGGTCCAGGGTTAGAGCTTCCATGAATTACTGCTGGGGGTCTTTGAGTAATGCAGCTGCCTGTGAATTGACCATACTCCTGTAAGTAGTCTCAGGAAATTCACTGATTTGCCAAGGTGGATTTTAGTGTACTTTTCACTTTGTGTTATTCACTCAATATCTGAGATGAATGGACATTTATKCAGCATTGGCTAAGGAAAGTCTCACACAACTCTGAAAGGGAGAGAGAAATAGCAAGCGAAGGRATAAGGAACAAGAAAATGATRAAGAGGAACAGAGATGCAGAGTCTGTTCTAGTGTCTATTGAAGAGACTATTCACTCACTATCATTTTATAGTTGGCAAATCTGAACATGCTTTTTAATTTTTCTATGCAATGACCCCAAGGCTTTGTGAACTAAAGTCCCCAGAAGGAAGCCACACAATCCTCTAAACCTTCTCCAGAGACTGATCGACTAATCGGAACTTTGATGACTGGAAGAAGGTTGGGATGCTGCAGGTCCATAGACTAATTACAGCTTATCTTTTGCTAACTTTAGCTTCCTTAATATCTAATATCCATCCTTGCTCATCTCAGTGTTTGACCTGAAATCCTCCCGACTGTCATAAAGAATCCTTTGGAAATATTAATTAGACCACAAGCATCAATAAGACCTCAAATAAGAAGGTCATCAGACCGTATCTGAGGCTTACAGCAAAGGTTTCTCTGTCAACGTCTCTTGCCTAGCTGATGCTTGTTCAAAAAATATTTTAGTTGTCATTTTATTTGTGCTGTTACTCTATAAATTGCGGGACAGTGTTATCATGGTGGGATGTAGAATTTACAAGAGTGAATCTATGTTCCTTGCCCTGTCTTTTCAGATTTGGCAGCAAAATAGCCTTCCTCTTACTGCTTCTGAAGCAAGAGAGATGTGAGGTTTGTTTCCTTGCTTGTTTTGTGCATATCATTAGATCAAAGTATTGACAAATATTTTTGAAATTTTTAAATTATCTTAGATTTTTGCAACTATTTCTTATTTTCATGGATATTTATATTCATAGTCTAGGTTTGCTTCTGTATAGCTTTCTGTGATTCCTAACACTAAATAAAGGAGGTTGGCTTTTATGATAAACTCKAGACATTACCAGGAATGGAGAGAATATTTGTGTTTATATTGTGTATACTATATATCCTGATATATGTGTGTGTGTGTGCTGATAAGCTTGTTGTTTTATTGTTGAAAGCACAAAAATTATTTGATAGGTAAAATGAAATAGAATAACCCATTTTTATATCCTTTATGCACAACTAAAATCCCTGTACATTAATATTAAAGATGACGGAGGAAGGACAGATGGCTTAAACATCCTGTGACTCAAGAAGAAAGGGCTCCTTGACATCCCAATAGGCTGCTGGAGAAGCATGAACACGGGAAGTGCTGATGGCCAAAGGTACTAACACCCCTAAAAATATTTGCCTTGTCCTGACAGCACAATAAATGGGTATTCTCACAATAGAAAAACCCTTTGATAATAATCATCTTTCCTCCATCAAAATACTGGTAAAAATTAATTCTCCATGCCTAAATACATCAATAAACACACGAGAGTCATGAGCCCTGTCCTTCTACAATGGCAGCAGAGGGGTCAATAGAATCCTGGGCTTTCACTCCAGCATTTAAGAGAGTCTGTCAGACCCTCTTGTGTTGCTATAACAGAAGCTCCGAGGCTGGTGTCTTAGGCAGTACTCTATTGCTGGGGAGAGACACCATGACAATAGCTACTCTTATTAAGGGGAACATGTAATTAGGGCTGGCTTTCAGTTTCAGAGGTTTAGTCCATTATCAGCATGGCTGGGAATATGGTGGCATGCAGGCAGATACGGTGATGGAGATGGAGCTAAGAGTTCTACATCCAGATCCACAAGCAGCGAGAAGAGAGAGAGCCACTGGGCCTGGCTTGGATTCTTGAAATCTTAAAAACCTAACCCCAGTTGCCCACTTCCTCCATAAAAGGTCTTTCTGCTCACTCAGGTTGCCAAGCTTGTTCAGAATGTACCTGTTGCCACTGGCACAGCCATCTCGCTGGTTCTACAGCACATCCTTTTGTATAGATTTTTTTTAAAAAAATGTTTTTAGTTTCTCTGGGTATTATAATGTATACACACAATTTTACAATGTGTTGGCATTTTGTAGGTTTTTTTCTATAATATAAGTGTAGAAATGTTATTTTCATTTAGGTAGACACGTCCCCCTTTCTATAGTATGTTTGTCTTAAATACTTCCTGTAAATACAGTTAAGAGTACAGTATACATTGTTGTACTGCTTGCTTCAGTTGTGGGACATAACATGTAGCAAACTAGACAGGACAGAATATTGTATTGAGTTTATTATGTATGAGCCATCATGCTGAAAGAAGCAGAGGAGGACTTTTATCTTGTGTCCTAGGGTTTTATTGTTTGAAGAGACACCATGACCATGCTACTTTTTTTAAATAAATGAAACAGTTTATTAGGGAATCACAGGAATGCTCATGGCTGGAAGGACCAAGGGAGTGGTGGCTCCTGCCACCACCATCATCCATTCACCTCCATCCACAACTGCAAGGACTGAGAGATAAGGAGGAGTTTCACATAATGGGAGATAACTCAGTTTCCCAACACTGACAGCACACACTGATTTGTCTGTTCTAAGGGAGCTGTGAGAATGAACATCCAAGAAATTCTTTTAGGAGCATATTAGTTCAGACAGAACTAATGAAGTCATACTACTTCATTTCAAGGTACATATTGGAAGCTCTGGATTCCACCTAAGGTATCAGGCAGTGATGGGGGCGACACCTGCAAAGCCTGCAGCAGGGCTTCTAGATTGTTCCTCTGCATGGCATAGGATGGCTTCTCCTTGTAATTGAGGGTATCATCAGGGTCTCTGAGGCCCTGCTCCAGCAGCCACATAGTCCCACGAAGGGCACAGGGCTGCCTAGATACTTCTGTCTAGAGATCCTGGTGTTGGGAAGGCAGTTTGTCTATGGCAAGGACCCACAAATCCATACAGTAGACCAAGAGACTGCCTGCAGTGGGAGTACCCACATCCCTTGTGTATGTCCATGCTAATGAACTCCAGGTCCCCCTTATGTGTACTCCTGTTACCTTTTTTGAGGGCACATGTTTGCCACCYGGGCAGTAACGGAAGGCATTGCCCACCAGAGTCACGTGGCTCAGATCCTTTGGAGTCACAAAGACATTCTCATCTGTTAGGCTCCCATGAACATACTCGTTTTTAATGGCGAAACTCCAGAGAATTCAGCAGCCTGCAGGCTAACTGCAGCATACATCTCTCTCATACCATATGCTTTGAGTTGTCATCCAGAGCTAACTGACGGTTCCTGTCTAGGCTGAGAAACACCAGGAACCTGGACTTGTCCTCGTGAATGTCAAAGCTAAATACTGGTGGGGATGTCTAGGAGCAGGACCAAGCACTGTTTCTTCCACTTAGACACTTGCACAGGCTTGGCTGCTCTCTGAAAGAAGTTTGGCTCACTGAAAACGAGCCCGTTCCTGGAGTCCAGTGTGAGTGAGAATCCTTGATTCATAGGGGAAGACAAAAGTGGGCTCAACTTCATAGAGAATGCCTTAGTCATCCCGGGTTTGGAAGGCTCCAGTGTCCAGCAGGCAAAGCCTGGAGTGAAGTGGCCATCCAGTTCCACTTTAGTGTCTGAGGCCTTAGCATGGTAGACCGTGGGATGCCTTTGGGGTCGGGAGTCTGCTTTATGTACCCGTGGCTCTTTCAGGAGAACTCAAGGTGTCTTCAGATTCAGAGCTGTCACAGTCAGAGTGGAAGGAGCATGTGAGAGAAGTGAGTGTGTGACCATTTCATTTTCTTGGGAGAGGGATAACACAAGAGGCATAATGGCAGTCTGGGTGCTTGCATGCTCTTAGACAGGCAGCAGCTTGCCACTGTATGGGCAGAACTTGAATGATACTTTGACACTTTGCCACAGACTGGACAGAAGGAGATCATGCTTTGTGGACTTGGGGTCTGGTCTTTGGATTACACTCCATCTTGACAACAGCCTTTTCAGTTGCCCAGAGGAAACTTCCAGGCTACGGCAACTCTTATACAGGAAAACATTTCATTGGGACTGGCTTATGGTTTCAGAGGTTAAGTCCATTATCATTGTGACATGAAGCATGGTGACATGCAGGCAGACATAATGCTGGAGAAGGAACTGAGAGTTCTACATCTCGATCGAGAGGCAGCAGGCAGAAGAGTGAGTGCCACACTGGGTGGAGCTTGAGCATAGGAGACCTCAAGGCCCACCCCCACAGTGACAAACTTTCTCTAACAAGGCACATCTACTCCAAAGGCCACACTTCCTAATAGTGTTACTCTCTATTGGCCAACCAATAAAACATAGGAGTCTATGGGGGCCACACCTATTCAGCCACCACATCTGTATCAGTGAGTCCAGACTTTCCTAACCACACTTAGCTATGGAGGGTCATGGGAGCAACTAGGGTTTGACTTTCTGACTTCTGAAGTTCATGTGATGAAGATTTAATTTGCAAAGAACCGTGTTGATAAGTGAGAGCTTTGAGATGAATGGGTTCCTACTGTTATTATAGTGGTGGGTCAATTATCCAGGATTAGGCTTCCAGGCCTAGCTTGGATCTCAGGCTATACGTAAGTCCACTCTAGTGAGTGACCCAGGTACTTTCCTATATCATTGTTACATACCCAAGCCTACCTCTGGTAATACAGCTCTTCCTGTATCAGTCCAGGCAAATTTAGACGAGAGAGACAGTCACATACTCTCTTGGTCATTACTGAATTGGAAACTCCCATCCATCTAATTGAGTATCAACAGTATACGTCTGAAGCACTGACATTTATACCTAATCTGAAATCAGCCAAACTCATTCAACAGTAAAGATAAAATTAAATTTCCACCAAACAGAATGAGGATAGACTTTCATGTCAGACACACAACCAATGAGAAACTATACTATGGTGCACATTTGTGTCAAATTATAATCTGGAAAGAAGTCATATCCATCCCTTGATGCCAAGAGAGCTGAATCAGTGAAGAAATATATCCATGAAGTTTCTAGGTTGTATGATAAGACCTATGAATTATTTCTTGGGAGGCATCACTGGTAGAATTAGAAGTGACTGCACAGAAAGAACACAGGAGATGTTCATCCTGGGACTGCTGTAAGTTTGTGTCTTCACTGTGATAGTGGATACAGACACCAACATGTGCAATAAAACTGTGCAGAACCATAGTTATACAGGCAAATGAGTGTGTATAAAATACAAAATCTGTATGAAACCTGCTAAGCACTACCGGAAATGCATCTGCTTTAAGGTTTTAGTGTAGTTCCCCATATGGAGCAATGGTGTAAAGATTACCCACGACTTTCTGTAAGTTTTCAATTCCCACATAATCTCTAGTAGGCTCAAATAAAAAGTTTTAAAAAAATTAAAAGCAATGGTTCGATGAACTCTAATTTACTTCCTTCTTGTTTAACAGCAGGAATTTAAATTGCAAGTCTTCAAAATTGCAGTAGTTCAAATTAAGGTCAAATTACATTGTAATCTGTGGTGTGCAGCAAGTAGTAGGGAGACGTGGCAAAATAAACTCTGTATAAATCACAATAACCAATAGCAAGTTACCAATAGACCATTCTGTAATTAGGAGTTCCATATCTCAGGATATTTTTAAACAGATTATACTAATTGTGTCTTTCAATTTCCTCCAGGCAGCACTGGTTTTCAAAAGCCATCGAGGAATATAACTCATTATAATTATTCTTAACTGCACAATATATATTACTTTGTATTCACGTGTACACTGGATGGGATATGTTCAGCAACTATCCCATGAGGAAATGGGCTATCTGGGATATTTCATCAACAGTACTTTCTCTATGGTGTTCATCTGGCCCTAACATGGTTGTTTATAAAGATTTATCAAAAGCAAAATGCCTACAATGTGCCATGATTTGAATGAGACATGCCCCTACCTCCACCTCACCCCAGTCTCTTGTGTTTGACTACTTAATCTCTAGTTGGAATCACTGTTTAGGAAGGTCTGTGGAAACTTTATGTGGTTGAAGATTTGCTGGAGGAACCAGTTACTGACCATGTTAAGGTGTGATAGTCTTGATAGTCTATGACAGATCTCTGTCATCTCTTGGCTGCGTGACTGCATGCACCAGATGATTAGCTACCCATGTACCTATCATTATGTGTTTTTTGACATGATGGGATGCATATTCTTAAACAGTGAACCATAATAAACCCATCCATTTGAAAGCTATTTCTTGCCAGATGTTTTGTCACAACAACAAGAAAATAACGAACATATTTTTTGGCTTTAGTATTAAAGGCTGTTACAACTGCATGGGTAATTCAGATAACTTGGAAATATTTAAAACAAGGTACAGGATGGTAAATAATAACATGTATCAATCAAAAGCTAAGAGTTGTTGTAGATAATCTGGGAACTTGTAATACTCACAGACCACAAATGTTCTAGAATGTGCACCTTGTATTGACAATGTTCCTGGTGATTCATATCTGAGGTTAAGCAGATTCCATTGTCAGTCCAACACACTGTGGCTTCATGACCTAGACACTTAAGCATATTGAAGTTTTGGCTCTGTCTTCTTACCCCAATTAAGTTGCTGTTTATAAACACTTGTCATTCTTATGATTTCTATCTGTGGTAGTTTGAATATGCTTGGACCATGAGAGGTGGCATTATTAGGAGGTGTGGCCTTTTTGAAGGAAATGTGTCACCATGTAGGTGGCTTTTGGGGCTCCCGGTGCAGAAGAAACACCTTCTCCTGGTTGCCTTCCCACCAAGATGGAGAGTTACATTTTGGCTTCTCCAGTACCCTGTCTGCCTGCACGCTGCCCTGCTTCCTGTCACACTGAACCTCTGAAACTGTAAGCCAGCCCCAATTAGACATTGTCTGTTATAAGACTTGCCTTGGTCATGGTGTCTTTTCACAGCAATAAAACCAAAATGAAGACTTTGCCTTCCATCTACCACAAACATTTTCATAATTCAATGTCTTACATGAATGTTCAGCAATGACAGGAAATGCCTTGTACAAGTCAAGCCTTTAAGATGAACTTAGACTTAATGAAGATGTTATCTCCTGACATGACTAATTACAGTACTGCCTGGGTAAGGTAATGCAGTTGTTCAGATGGTTACCATTTAAAATATCCATATTATATGATGGAAGGAGAGTAAATAGGGTAAGAGTTCAAATGTTTTCTTAGAGGCAAGTCCAGTTGTGTCAGTCAGCACCACAATCATTTTGTCACTAATAACCCAAGAGCAGTTACTGCACACTGGAAAATTATTCTGTCCTCACCCATGTAAAATCATGAGGTACATTCCTCTGGGGTGTGTACTCTCTTACATTATATTGCCATTTTCTGATTCTCTGAAAATTATTAACGTTCCACTGAAAACACACAGAGGTCTGGTAAGTGTGAGACACATATCCTTTCATGTGTCCCAATACTGCTGATATTTAGGAGAAAAGTCAATGTATTGAAGCCCACAGGAAGTCCTGAGATTTTGGAATACGATTTTTCTTTATGTATTTCAGTAAGCCACAAAGGTTTTGCCTGAAAAAGGTTCTCACAAGTCCCCTGTTTGACTCATTATAACACTGATGTTTCTTGGGTTAGTCTATCCAGGCTTGATGTCAGCCTGTAATGTGTGATGCTTTTGGACAGGTAGCCCAGTGGTTAAGGCCAAGGTGGTCCCTTTGCCATTCTTCTCAGTTAAATCTGGACTGTTGGATAATACCACAGAAGTGAGGATATATATTATTTCTGAGATTAGAGTTCTGTTGATCTAAACTCCCACTCTGAACTTTAATCTTACTTTTCTTAGCATCACTCTGAGGTTAGTGGCATGCCTCGATGATAACATGTCTAACCAGTCTATGGAGTATCCACTTAATAAGGTGTTGAAGCTATAGGCTCAGGTTTCTGTGAGTAAACTTGGAGGCAGACTGCCTTTCAGTTGATTTTTAAGATACCTTGACTGTGGCTTCCTGAGATGCCTTAAACTACTGACAGCAGTTGAGCTACTCATGACTTCTCAGAAATTAAGGTGTCCCAATGTGTACCTGCTGAGTTTGGGGCGATGTGTAATGCAGTGTTAGGTAACAAACTTACTATGCAATTGTTAAAATCTTGGAAATGAAGTGTTGTTGAAAGAAATGTTCATTTACTAGATCAAGCAGTGTTACACTGACTCTGTGAACCAGGCTCTGTAACATGGCAAGGCATAACCCCTAACTTGTGTTCCCTTCAGGTGGCTAAAAATGTTTACTGTCTCAGACGCTGTTACCGTTCTTCAGAATAACCCCTTTCCAAAGAGTCTGGGTGTGCAGAAGTCCCAGACAGACCCCACTTCTGTGTCCTCCATGCAGCACAGTCTGGCTGGGCACCCTGGGTTCACAAATAGATTGGGGGCAACTCGTGCAATACCTGTGGTTGACTCATCAGCTTCCTTTTTCTTATACCAACACAAGCCCAGGTGGATAGACCACTTCCTAGATTCAAGTATGCAAAATAGGGAAATGTCTTTGGGTATGCCAGATCAGAACATGAAGGAAAACTAAGTATCTGAGGACCTCTGGAACAGTTATTCACCAACATGATGTCTAAGTCCATGGAAGACAAAGAAACTTAAATTTCTGCATTTTCAGCCCGTGACCACTGTGCTTCTTTGCTTTAGCAGTATGACTTAGACTATTCTGACATAATTTACAACCATAAAACATACTCTAATAGCATATATAAACAGTATATAGTGTAATATATTACAGTATAATAATATATTATAAAATATATTATATATAATATAATATATATAATATGTCTTTCCATTGCTGAGGTAATGCTACCAAGTATCAAAGGGTATCCCAAGACAAGAATGCTTTCGGTTTAGAAGCTGCACTATTCTGCCTGTTACTCTCCTCTGCACATTCCTTTTCTTACCACCCCTCTCACTGTTGCAGAATGATCCACAAACCATGGCCAGAGAGCCATATCTAGCCTACACACAGTTTCTGCCAAGAGTTTCGTGGTGGAATTCAGCCAGACCCATCTGGGTGCTCACCATTCTGGCTGCGTTTGTGTTAGGACAGCAGAAGTGAACAGTTGAGACAGAATGAATGTTCACTCTATTTAAAAAGAGTTTTTTTTTTTCAACACTCATTGTAGAGTAGATGTTTTAGTGGTTGCTTTGTAAAACGTATTTGCTCTTGTTATATCTTGAACCTGTGAGCATTAGAACACTGGAGAATTTCTAAAAGTACTTTTTTTGTGATATTTTGAGAAAGAAAAAGGAAATGGTTTTTCCTGAAGCATCTGTCCCCTTGAGGGAGACTTAGACCCATTTAATCTAGCCCTCTTAGGCAGCCAGAGAGAGCGTACTTCTCAGACTTGAGAGTCTGCTTGGTGGCCTCCAGTATCAGGGAAGATGATGGAGGGAACTGACTCCACAGCCAGAAGCCAAAACAAAAGGAAAACAAACAGGCTAGAAACACTTGCAGAGCTCTGGAGTAGGTACCATCCTTGAAACCCTCTCAAAGCAGTGCCTCTGTAAAAGTCATCATACCAAAGCAAGTAGGAAACCTCAATAGCAGTTAATTTATTAGCAAGGATACCTGAAATGCCCCATCCTCTGTTCTTCCTTTTGATTAGAGTTAACTCAGCTGGCTGTAGCTCCCACGGAATCACACTGCATCTCTCAGCTGCCTACCCTGTGCACGCACAGTAGCTGCAGCAAGCTCTTGCCTGAAGAGGATACACCAAAAGCAGTGGGGGACCGCTATTGGCTGGTCTGACATTTTCTCCATGGTTATGGCAGACTCTGAGCTGTATGGGCCAATCTTCATTCTCTACACCTGCCACCCTTCTTTGGAAGCTCTGGAGGTGCTTCCCGGTCCTCATCACAAGTAGTGAACACATGCTGAAAGCCAGCATTTACCCACAAGAGGCACAGAGAGCCAGGCAGCTCTGATAAGGAAGCCCAACATTGGAAAAAGCCTGCCCAGGCCTGTTTGAAAACAAGGCTGACTCAAGCTGGAGAAATTGCAGAGGGAGGCTCAGCAGAAAGAACATTGTTTTCAGGAGTAAGTGTTTTGTCCTGTCATCTACTGCCTTGTGTCTCCAGGACATCCACTATTATGGAAAGAAATAGGCAGAGTTCAACTCCTGTTAGTATAGAAATTCTCTAGGTGCAGACATAATATAATGTTAAGGTACAGTAACAATCTTCACCATCCTGGCCTTGAAATTCACTTCTGAAATGCTCTCTCCTGTGCCTTCACTGAGATGGCTATAGGCTACCCACCTTGCCATAATAAAGTCTCCTGAAATGTATGCTCCTGTGGTTTTGGTAGTGAGCAGTGCTTTGTGCAACGCATCTCACCTTTGAGTAATGTATTTCCCTTGCATCTGTCTTGGAACAATTGCCAGGAAGAGAATACCAAATGCCATGACCAGGTGCAGGTGCCACACCCTCTGCTACAGACAACTAGGATGCTCCACTAACAAACTCAAAGGCCCATGTATATCATAAACAGATAAAATAACTTTTGTTTGTAGGCATTTCCACACACCTTCTTCATGCCTTCCTTCTCTTGTAGAAAGATTCCCTGATGCTAAGCCACTAAACATCATACAATTCTACCATAGCAGACACAGGGAAAAAGTTGACAAAAACCATTTATTCTTGAGCTTTAAAAAGAAAAAGTCACTCTCTGGAAATGAGGAAGAGAAGATAAACTGCTTAATCACTGTGCTGGCTAGCTTTGTGCCAAACTGACATGAGCTAGAGTTATCTGAAAGAAAAAACCTCAATAGAGAAAGTGTCTGCTTAAGTGCAGGCTATAGGCAAGCCTGTAGGACATCTTCTTAATTAGGGATTGATGCAGGAGGATACCTGCCTATTGTGGGTAATGACATCCTTGGGATAGTGGTACTTGGTATTATAAAAGAGCAGGCTGAGTAAGTCTTGAAGAGCAAGCCAATAAGCATCATGGCCTCTGCATCAGCTTATGCCTCCAGATTCCTGCCCTGTCTCATTTCCTGTCCTGACTTCCTTAGAGATGGACTAATACGTAGAAAGACAAGTAAGACAAATATACCCTTTCCTCCTCAACTTGCTTCTTGTCATGGAGTTTAATCACACTAACTAGGACAACTACATATTAAAATATTATAAGTCATTAGCTACCTTTCCTCTTGGTATTTTCCTCTAAGGTCAAAATGGATGCACAGCTGCTACCCTTACCATTTCTGTTGGGCCTGTATACAGAGAACGCTAGTCAGTAAAACTGAGTACCCAAGATAAAGACTCGGATGATATATAGATTTGACTCCAGGAACTAAAGTTAGTTGTAACAATATACTTTATAAGAACTATCTGAAAGGGGAGACTTCACAGCCTTCTTGCACAGCCCGCCAGGAGAGAGTGATCTCCCAGCAGCACTTCCACTTCTGAGTGCAGAGATGAGATCTCCACCTTCTCTCTGGAGGGCACCAGCTAGGAGCACACAGGGCCTAAGGTCAGTGAACAGCTGGGACAGAAATCTTCCCACCACCATTTGCACCAGGAAGCCAGGAGACTCCATAGCCTTCTGTGATCAGTGGAGCAGCTAGGACAGAAGTCTTCCTGCTGCCATTTGCACCAGGGGGATGGGAGACTCCACAGCCTTCTGTGCATAGCCCACCAGGAGAGGGTGATCTCCCAGCAGTGCTTTCACTTCTGAGTGCAGAGGTGAGATTTCCAACTTCTCTCTGGAGAGGTCTTGCTAGGAGCACACAGGGCCTAAGATCAGTGGAGCAGCTGGGATGGAAGTCTTCCTGCCACCTTTTGCACCAGGGAGCAGAGAAACTCCACAGCCTTCTGTGCATAGCCCTCTAGGAGAGAGAGAGAGATCTCCCAGCAGTGCTTTCACTTTTGAACTCAGAAGAGTAAGGACACAGGCTTACTGGCCCACAGGAGGAACAAACTCCAGCCAGAGACAACAATACAAACTAGCACCAAAGATACCTAGATGATAAAAGGCAAGCACAAGAAACCTACCAACAGAAACCAAGGCCACATGGCAACATCAGAACCCAGTTCTCCCACCACAGCAAGTCCTGGATACCCCAACACACTGGAAAAGCAAGAGTTGGATTTAAAATTGTGTCTCATGATGCTGATAGAGGGCTTCAAGAAAGACTTAAATAACTCCTGTAAAGAAATACAGGAGAACATCAGTCAAAAGGTAAAAGCCCTTAAAGAGAAAACACAAAAATCCCTTAAAGAAATGCAGGAGATCATGGGTCAACAGGCAGAAGCCCTTAAAGAAGAAGCATAAAAATCCCTCCAAGAATTACAGGAAAACACAAATAATCAAGTGAAGGAACTGAACAAAACCATCCAGGATCTAAAAGTGGAAGTAGAAACAGTAAAGAAATCACAAAGTGAGGCATCTCTGGAGATAGAAAACCTTGGAAAGAATTCAGGAGTCATAGATGCAACCATCAACAACAGAATACAAGAGATAGAAGAAAGAACCTCAGGTGCTGAAGATACCATAGAAAACATTGACTCAACAGTCAAAGAAAATGCAAAATGCATAAAGCTGGTAACCCAAGACATACAGGAACTCGAGGACACAATAGGAAGACCAAACCTAAGGGTTATAGGTATAGATGAGAGAGAGGATTTACATCTTAAAGGCCCAGTAAATATCTCCAACAAAATTATAGAAGAAAACTTCCCTAATCTAGAGACAGTGATGCCCATGAACATACAAGAAGCCTTCAGAACTCCAAACAGACTGGACCAGAAGAGAAAGTCCTCCCAGCACATAATAATCAAAACATCGAATTCACTAAATAAAGAAACAGTAAGGGAAAAAGGGCAAGTAACATATAAAGGCAGACCTATCAGAATCACACCAGACTTCTGACCAAAGACGTTGAAAGCTAGAAGATTCTGGGCAGACCTCATACAGACCCTAAGAGAACACAAATGCCAGCCCAGGCTACTATACCCAGCAAAACTCTCAGTTATCATAGATGGAGATACCAAGATATTCCATGATAAAAACAAATTTACACAATATTTGTCCACAAATCCAGCCCTACAAAGGATAGCAGATGAAAAATACCAACACATGGAGGGAAAATACACCCTAGAAAAAGCAAGAAAGTAATCTTCCAACAAACCCAAAAGTAGATACCCACACAAACATAAAAATAACATCAAAAATAACGGGAAGCAATAATCACTATTCCCTAATATCTCTTAACAACAATGGACTCAACTCCCCAATAAAATGACATAGACTAACAAAATATTTCTCATGTAAATCTTTCAGAAATTGTTTGTAATTCCCCTTTTATTTATTAGTAATGTTTTTTGTCTACCATTTTATCTGCATTATTTTTGATGATAATCTTCAATTTTAGCATGTCTTTCTATATACTTCCTCTATTTCATCAGAAATGTTTTCAGTGTAAATCTTTGATTTTATCACAAATATTTCTAATTCCACCTTCAATTAATTCAGAAAGAGTTTTTATATCTACCATTTTATATGTAAAATTTTCCATGGAATAGTTAATTTTAACGTTTGTTTATTTATTTCTTGAATTTTACCAGAAATATTTTCCATGTAAATCTTCAATGTTATCTGAAAACGTTTATAATTCCACCTTCAATCAACTTAGAATTATCTTTATGCCTATCATTTTATCTATATAATTTCCATGATAATCTTTAATTTTAATATATTTTTGTAT
>BDUI01000591.1:125756-138295 GCA_002335545.1 Apodemus speciosus | reverse complement strand
GTTTCTGAAGCTCTGGCCATTTTACAAAACAGTAAGCATGGCTGCTTGCTGGCACCCACTGCTGTACATTTTGGTTTGTCACAGAAGACATGATTTTCTTTCTTCCACTCCTTCATCTTCCTCCTCTGGGCTCCTAAACTCTAAGTTTCTTGTTCTGTTGTTTCTCTCTTAAATATTAATAAATACATCATCAAGCTTCCTTCTTGGTCAGTTTTGAAACTCTTTTATGAGAGACACTAAGAAAACAAAGGAGACATCTTGTATTTCCTGGTACCTAATATGGGGCTATCCCAGGTTCCCATCAACATCAGTGAATAATTCCAAAAGCACTGTAGGGAAGGAAGGCTTAATCTGAGTTCATGGCTTCATGGTGGGGAAGTCCATCTTAATGAACACAGTTTGAAGAGAGACTTTCTCATGTCCATACTGATGTTAGCATGAAACAGAGATTTCTCATATCTTAGAGGATGAGGAAGCAGAGATGGAGCAGAACCCAAGATAGGYTCTAAAACTTGAAGCCAGCCCTTATTAGCCTACATCTGCCAGTTAAACCCTAACACAGAAAGACACTATGGCCACTCTAGCCAGTTCTCCAGCTAGGGAGCAGCACCACAAAAAATTCATGTAGGAAAAAATTTGACACCCAAGACAGGGCATTCTTCCGGAGTATACAAAAGTATGAAAATGGATCTGACCCTCAAAAGCCTGAGTATCACCAGCCTTTAGTTTTGTCATTTATTCTCCATTTATGGTTTAAAAAAATGGAGGAGAGGAAAGGAGCCTCTCTGCCCCACAGTTGCATGTCTCACCAACCCCACTRTACATGCAGTCTTCCATCAGATGCCCTGAGCACTAGCTAGCTTCATCCAGGCAGCTCTGAGGCCCATAGAAATTAGAAGATAAACAGTAAAGATGTCCCCCATTCCTGCAGGGTCTAATTTAAATCTCTTCCCAGTTAAAACTCAAGAATTTCATTGCAGGCAAAGACACTTACTCCAACAGCTAGTTCTCTGTGGTGTACTCTCTTTCAGAGAGAGTGTCTCTATTGAGATTAAGAGCTTATCTACACTTGTAGTCAAGACATATGCCTGGATCTCTTGGTATAGTAAGGATTCCCCGACCTTTCTTCCCTGTTTTTTATTCCATTGGCACTCTTATCAGTAAACCTATACAATATTCTTCCTAAACCACCTATAATATCATTTACRAAATTTAGATCAATTGAATAAGTGTCCAAAAACATTTCTACCCCACCTTTTACAAGTAGGACGCATGCTTTGAACAATGTAAATGATGGCTAGGCTAAAGCACTTATTAGTGCAAACACCAGTGCAGCACAAGTTGAAGAACCAACCTTCACTGAGGCTTCTGATAGTCTGACTAACTGCAGAGAACACTGATTGTGGAGAGGCTGGAATGTTGCAGGTGCAGAGCTTAATAGAATTTAGTTCCAATCCATCTTGGGCTACCTTTAGCTCCCTTAGCACTCAATCCTTCCCAGCCTATGTGCTTAAGCTAATACCCCACAACTAACAGGCAAAAACTTTTGGAAAGTATTATCAGTTTCCACCAACTAAAAGATTAAGAATGTCTGTCACTAAGTAGCACCTGAACTCTACAGCTGCTTTGCTTTGCTCTAACCAACCCACTTAATGTCTTTATCAATGAATTTGAAAAGTATTAATTCTATTCTATATTATGTTACTATGAAACTTCAGGGAAATGCAAACCAAAACAACCCTGAGATTCCACCTCACACCAGTCAGAATGGCTAAGATCAAAAACTTGTGATAACAGATGCTGGCACAGATGTGGAGAAAGAGGAACACTCATTCATTGTTGGTAGGCAAGGTGGGACAACGACTCTATAAATCAGTCTGGCAGTTTCTTCAAAAAATTGGATGTAGTATTACCTGAGGACCTAGCTAAACCACTCCTAGCCATATGCCCGAAAGCTCCAGCATGTAATAAGAACACATGCTTCACTATGTTCATAGCAGCTTTATTTATAATAGCCAGAAGCTGGAAAGAACTCAGATATCCTCCAACAGAGGAATGGGATACAGAAAATGTGATACATTTACACAAAGGAGTACTACTCAGCTATTTAAAAACAATGAATTCATGAAATTCTTAGGCAAATGGATTGAACTAGAAAATACTATCCTGAGTGAGATAACCAATCACAAAAGAACACACATTGTATGCACTCACTGATAAGTGGCCATTAGCCCAAAAGCTCAGAATACCCAAGATACAATTCACAGACCACATGAAGCTCAAGAAGAAGGAAGACCAAAGTGTAGGTGCTTTGGTCCTTCTTAGAAAGAGGAACAAAATACTCATGGAAGCAAATGCGGAGACAAAGTGTGGAGCAGAGATGGAAGGAAAGGCAGTCCAGATACTGCCCCACCTGGAGATCCATCCCATATACAGTCACCAAACCCAGACACTATTGTGGGTGCTAAGAAGCGCATGCTGACAGGAGCCTGATACAGCTGTCTCCTAAGAGTTCTGCAAGAGCCTGACAAATACAGAGGTGGATGCTCTCAGCCAAACAGTGGACTGAGCAGGGGATCCCCAATTGAGTTAGAAAAGGACTGAAGGAACTGAAGGAGTTTGCAATCCCATAGGAAGAACAATATCAACCGACCAGACGCCCCAGAGCTCCCAGGGACTAAACCATCAACCAAGGACTACACATGGAGGCACCCATGGCTCCAGCCACATATGTAGCAGGGTATGGCCTTTGTTGGGCATCAATGGGAAGAGAGACCCTTGGTCCTGTGGAGGCTCAATACCCCAGTGTAGGGGAATTTGAGGGTGGGAGTGGGTAGGTGTGGGAATAGCCTCATAGAAGCAGGGGTARGGGTAATAGGAGAGAGGGTTTTGTGTGTGTGTCCATCAGTTCAGATTCTCTCAAGGCAGAAAAAAAGAAGAGAAGAGAAGAGAAGAGAAGAGAAGAGAAGAGAAGAGAAGAGAACAGAACAGAACAGAACAGAACAGAACAGAACAGAACAGAATAGAACGGAAAAAAGAAAGAAGAAAAGAAAGCTATATGAGACTGTTACTATGTTGGAATAACAGTTTTGTAGAACCTGAATCTAATGGGCCATTGTGAGTCATGATAAACTATCTCCTCTGTCCTTTGAGACTGTGTTTTTGCACTAACAAATGTGTATCTGTATGTTGACTCTCTCCCTCAAATACATCTACATTTATACTAAATTCATACGACCGTTTACAAAGTCCCGCTTTGCTTCCTGTTGCCCAATCCCATAGCTCTTGTCAGAYGCGCCGAGTGAAAGTCTCTGAGGTAGACTCCCTCAGCATCACAGCCAGCAGTGCTGAGTTATGCTCTCACTGCCAAACATCCTGTCTACCGCTGCGACACAGCTGGGCTCACAAGGCACACAAACATAAAACATGCTTGAGTCTCTAACATGGAGCTAATGGAGTACATTACCGCCAAACATGACTGTGGAAGTCAGAAATCTCGTTCACATAAGAGATATTTTGAGAAACCACACAAAGCATGGGAAACCCCAAGAAGTGATACATACTGCTGTAAGTGAAATTCCCATCTGTTAAGGAAATATCCACTTACAAGTGTGTCTTCCCTTAGCACTGGAAAGAGCAGTACTCTAAATTACTATAATTTTTATCAAAGGAAAAGGCTCCAAATTATGTCTGCAGAACAAAACTTAGTCTGGTTTGTCTGCAATCCATGGCAGCACCTGCATGGCATTTAATCCTGAACTGAAAGATTTCTTTGAGATTCACTTCTCTGAGTTGACAACATGAGATGTGTGTCAATGGACTTCTACTTCTTTTCTTTTGGTTCATCTGTCTTTTGTCATTGATAAGAACCCAGGAAATGTGGTAAATGAAATTACTGTGTCCCCTGTAGATCACTATAACAGAACCAGAGTGTCACTCTTGTCAAATGCTCTACAACGTGAAGGCCTTTCAAAGCTATGACTATTAGGCATATTTCAGGCCAGAAGGACCATTGCAACTACTGCAAATTTATAATCTGGCCTCATCTGGGAAATGGGATACATCAAGCTTCTCAAGTTTTCACGAGGGGAAGCAGTTTATTTGATGTCTTCAATTGGAATAGCTAAAGGAAATGCACAATATTCTCCCTCTCCCTGATTTCATTAGTCTGTGAGAGTTGTCACAATAAAAATGAAGTCTTTATCCAGTCATCAGTTGAATGACATTTAGGTGGCTTCTGTTCCCTAACGTTTGTGAATAAAGTGGTGACGTACATGGCTGAGCAAGTGTGTGTGGAGGAGGAAGTGGAGCACGTTGGATATATGCCAAGGGGTGCTCCAGCTGCATCATATGGTGGATCTTTGAGCTTTTGAGAATCCACAATGTTGATTTCCATAGTGGCTTCACCAGTTTGTAATCCTGGCAGTAGTGAATGAGCATGTCCCCTTCCCAACATCCTCAACAGTCTCTGTTGTCAGTGGTTCTCTTGCCCCTTCTGAACAGAGTAAGATGAAATCTCAGATTCCTTATAATTTGCATCTCTTTGGTGGAAAAAAATGTTGAAAAATGTTCTAAAATATATTTCTTAGCCATTTTTATTGTTTTGAAAACGCTCTGTTCAGATATACAGCCCATTTTTTTAATTGGGTCATTCCCCCCCCCCSCTTTGGCTATCTATCGAGTTCTTTGTTTCTTCTAGATACTAATCCTCTATCAGCTATATAGCTGGAAAAGATTCTCTTCTATCTCTGGGCTTCTTTTTCACTTGATAGATGGTTTCCTGTACAGAATATCCAAACCAGAAAGACAAATACTCCATGTGATTTCTGATTGTATGTAACTGGGAGTATCTAAAGAAGGCAAGTAAGTAGAAAAGGTCGATTAGGGGTGGGGTGTGGAGGAAGGAGTAGTCAAAACAGGCAGTGTCTTAGGTAGGGTTTTACTACTGTGAACAGACACCATGACCAAGGCAACTTTCTTTTTTGGGGGGGGGGTTCAAGACAGGGTTTATCTGTATATCCCCAGCTGTCTTGGAACTTATTCTGTAGAGTAGGCTGGCCTTGAACTCAGAAATCCGCCTGCCTCTGCCTCCCAAGTGCTGGGATTAAAGGCATGCACCACCACTGTCCAGCTGACCAAGGCAACTCTAATAAGGACAACATTTAGTTGGGGCTGGCTTACACTTTCAGAGATTCAGTCCATTATCATCAAGGTGGAGGCATGACAGCACCCAGGCGAGCACGGTGCAGGAGATGCCAAAAGTTCACCATCTTGTTCTGAAGGCAAACAGAAGACTGGCTTTCAGGTAGCTAGGATGAGTGTCTTAAAGTCCATGCCCATAATGACACACTTCCTCCCACATGACCATACCTACTCAAACAAGGCCACACCTTGTAATTGTGCCACTCTCTGGGCCAAGTATATTCAAACAACCATAGCCAGCTAGTAGGGGACAGGTGATATTGATTATGTAATGGGAAAAATGGGAGTGGAATCTTTATCTGGACAGAAGTGGGAAAACAAAGGAGAGATAAACACTAAGAGTGTCTAAAGAAGCTGTAGAGCAATGAMTTATTTTTTAAGCTTACTTAAAATAGTATGTGTGTATGTATGTGTGTTTATATAAAATGTAGTTACGCCACATAGGATGAGGATGCTCCTCCCAACTGCTGAATAACATTGCTTTATCTGACAAAACGCCAGTGCTGAACATGGACATCATTAACTTCCCATCGAGCTACTGGTGGAATGAATACACAAAACTCCCAAAACAGTAGAGGTTCCTCCCATTACCCTGGTTTGCCTCCCAAACTTTGAAGGTCAGACTCTATTGCCATTATTGTTAAAGACAACACATTTTGAACAGAACTTGGAGGTTATCTTGTAGTTAACCAATTATACTTAAGGCCCACTAAATAAGAGGGAATTCATGCCTGGTATTAAAAAAATGACTTGGAGAAATCATAGATTTGAGACAAGAACCTATTCATCCCTTTCCAAAATTAATATAATTTCTAATTATATTCTAAATTCTTATATTTATACCCACAGGTAAGTATAGTTCCACCATTTTGCAACAAATGGAGACTATTACAGAGAACCACAACTAGTCAAGATATGGATAATAAAGGGCTATGGTGTGCCTAATCCCAACTAGGGCACTTATAACTCAGGCTCAGGGGAAAAATCACAGAAGAGAAAATACCAAGATTGTAAGAGCCATAGTCCCAGGCCACCTGTTTGCCTGATAGTGCCCCTTAGGCATGACAGGAAACTGCAACCATGAGATTTGAGTTGCCTGAACAAGACCACAATAATAATAATATCACCGTGTTGACCGCCATTGTGGACAGGAAGCATTCCATATGGTCTTAGCATTAGATGAAAACCTAATAGTGGCCAATGGCTGCTGAGAGGGGGGAATTAGATCCCTTCATGGACAAGCTCCTGCTTAGATTGTCCAATTGCAAATGATTATTCCCAAATGATTAGTTCCAGACACATGGACATGTTAGCAATGCTATGACGACTCAGGTGTGTGTGTGTGTGTGTGTGTGTGTGTGTGTGTGTGTTATAGTAACTAAAGTAAAGATCATGAATTTTGCAGGGTCAAAATGGAAGGGATTTGAGGTAAGAGAATGGGGAGAAATGATATACACTCAGTGTTTATGTATGACGTTCTCGAATAATATAAATAAAATTTAATAAAGAAGTCTTTTGCCAGGCGGTGGTGGCGCGCGCCTTTAATCCCAGCACTTGAGAGGTAGAGGCAGGCAGATTTCTGAGTTTGAGGACAGCCTGGTCTACAAAGTGAGTTCCAGGACAGCCAGGGCTACACAGAGAAACCCTGTCTCAACCACAACAACCCCCCCCAAAAGAAGTCTTTTTAGCTTTGTGTGGTGGCACATGATTTTAATCCCAGCACTCAGGAGGCAGAAGCAGGTAGATCTCGGTATGTTCAGTACCGGTGTGGTCTACAGAGTAAGTTCCAGGATAGTCAGAGCCACAGAGCTCCAATACTGAAATCCTATCTCAAAAAAATATTTTGTGTCAAACTCTCAAATGCAATCAAAGAAATAAAGGCAAAAAGTTATCAAGAAGTAAGTTCTTGTTTTTTGCCTGATAAAAGCAACTAATACAAAAAGCAAAATATTCTTCCAGAACCAGAACCTTACACAAAGACCACTGTAATATGTACCTAGGAAGCACTTGTCACCCCACCTTTCCTCTGAATTAAGCTGTAAGACTCTCTTGTAAGAAGTTATAATCCACATCTAGAAGGGAGAAACAGCCTTATTCTTGAGGGCACCCCAAACTTTCATGACTTGGAGAAGCGAAGGAACTTTTGACAAGTGGGAGCTAAGCTGAGAGGTGTGAAGTCATTGGGACCAACACCCTGAAAAGAATTAAAGTCTATGTCTTGGGACTGGGTCAATGAATGAAAAATAAAATTTGGGCAACCTCTTAGAGTATGGCTGGTTAGTGAGAGTGACCTGCCATTAAAAAAAAAAAAAAGTCAGCCCTTCCCTTACCATGTGACATATTTCCTGTGAGACATCCTTTGCTCCCACAGTTGAAATAATTAGACATGAGGCTGTCATCAGAACTCAATGACAACGCATGTTCTTGAGCATTAAAATGAGCCAAATAAACGGCTTCTATTTATAAAGGTATTTGGAATAGCAACAATAACAACAACAACAACAACAACAACAACAACAACAACAACACACACACACAGAGGAAGTGAAGACACTGAGGAGATTCTAAACAGGTAAATCCTCCTAAGTCTCTGCACTTTCTTAACACACGACACAACCTTTTATGCTAAACATAATTTAGCACCATTCACTTCTTCCACAAATAGTGTATAAAAAAATTATGTCTAGCCCATTTCTCTGTGCTTTCCTTTCACTGTGAAAACACACACCCCACCCATCTTATAAGACTTAAATTAGTTTGCTTTTCTTCTGTAGACAATACCTTTTGTTATCAGACCCAAGAAATATGACGTTAGGACATAAAGGATGGCTATGAACCTCTGAACAGATGACAGGTTATGATCAAGCTCTAGCTGGGCTCCTTTGTATGGTCTCTATTCTTTGTAAAGTCTCTAGTCAACCTTGGCTTGCTGTATTCTGCCTGACCTTCATAGGCCACCAGTCAAGCAGGAACCCCACTAAGTCAGCTTCACAGGACATCCCCATCTCTGATGAGCAACTTCTAGGCCTGCTTTCATATGACCTGTTAGGGAAGGTGACTGAGCATTCTCCTTGACTTGTCTCCTCTTGGTAATTTCTATCAACTGGAATCCCTTATTCTGCTCACAGTTGCTCCAACGGTATTCACAGTGAATTTCTTTGCCATCCTGTCTATACCCATCAATCCTATTGGATGTATAAGATATATCTGAATGCCTATGACCACAGGAAGGACCTTGCTTTTCTCTCAGACATTTTCTGGAAATCTAATGTAAGGAATTTACTGCTCTCTTGAAATGTATCTGATCTCTGCTATTGCTTCGTTGCTGTATAAATTTCTCTTGCTATTTTGCATTCTATGTATGGTTTAATTCTTTGAATCAGACACAAGAATCTGAAAACATTCAGTGCAGGCAGTGAGACCTGATAACCAAACTCCTCAAGCTTCTGCATGAGTGACGATGTAGAGCTGTGTTTCTATCCAAGTCACAACTGATAGTAGTGGTTTATCTTCAATTACCACGTAGAACCAGAAATCCATAATCTACCAGTTCATACCTGACCAGAGCAGCTTAACAGCACATATTCCTGCCCTCCATCCTTGTCTCAATTTATACCTAAAGCTATAGCAATGTCCTAATAACTTAGATTCATTAAACCTCTTCATCTGTGCCTTTCTCCAGCATAGACAATGTGAATAAAGAGGCTCTCTGTGCTTTACTCTGTGCTAGTGGGCATACTGGAGACGGGCTGTTATAGGCCCAACTTAACTCAAACAGCTAAAGAATTTCCATGCATCTGATGTAGTCCAAGCTTCAGGACCCTTCTTTCTACAACCACACAGTCTGAGGAACTGCCAGAGTGTGTCTCCATGAGCATCTGTTTCATGAAACCTGCCTCAGAATCTAAAGGGGATGGGTCACTTTATAAGCTGCATTGGGATTCAAAACAGAGCAACAGGAAACCTGATTGCACAGCCCAAACTGTATTTCTGTGTCGTATATAAAGCTGGTAATTCTTAGAAATTAAACACACAGGACCTCTAAAAAGTACCCTTCAGTGAAAGCAATTGATACCTCTGAAGAAAATACACATCAGTGAAGTAGTACTGAGGCTGCTCTGAGGTAATCTAAATCCAAGAGTTTTCCTAGCAGGGCAGACTTCATTCATAAGTCATTAGCTTCTCCAATCCTTTCACGGCTTGTTCCTGTCTCCCAGAATCCAATCAAGCTCCCTTCCTGTAGTTCCAGATGCTATACAAACATGTTCCTTTTCCAGAAACCCAAGGTGTTAAAAAAATACTTAAAATGGGCTTTCCCCTGCTCACCTGCCTTCTCACTGCCAACTTAGTTCTTACCATTAATACTTGCCAAGTAGTCTCACATTCCATGTGTATATGTGGCTAACCTGAGCCCCATTCTGAATCAGGAAGATAAAATTTATACACACATCTAGCTTCCTATTTCTTAAGAAACCATCCTAAATTGAAGTATGAAGACATAATCTTACAAATATATTGAGTCATGTAGAAAAATTTTCAGAGTTATAGTAGAGTGCCTAAGTCATCTGTGAGAGTGCAAATCATAGAAAGATATCCCAGGAAGCCCTTAGTCATTGGTGAGATGAAAAATCACACAAGAATGTTGCTAATCATCTGTGAATACTATAATTACTCACAGATACTATGCTAGCAACATCTCTAGTCACCCTAAGCATAGAGAAGTGGACTAGAAATGGCCCTAGTGACTTGGAAAAACAACAGTCATAGAGAGATATGTCAGAAACAGCTGCTTGTCTTTTGTGGAAATGAAAATTACCAATGGATACCCCAGCAACAGCCATAGTTATCTGCAAGAACCATAAAATCGAAGGGATGCCCAAACAGCCAGTCTTATCATCTGTGAGAATGTAACCACAAAGGTGTAGCACAATGATAGCCCTGGTCTCTGTAATAACATTGTCACTGAGATCTATTGAAGCAATACACCTAGTCATTTCTGAAGATTCACTGGGCTGTGGCACTTCTATTTGGGAAGTCTGGTTCTAAATGTATGACTCTCAGAGTTGAGCAGACCACATTGTAGACAAGAAAGTGGACACTGGGGGCACCACAGACAGCTAACAGCTAACGCCAGGTACGCTGACAGAGACTAAGGCTAACATCGCTCGGTTCCTATCCCGTCAGGCTCTAGCCTGCACCCAGAACCAGAGCAGCTCGGTGGGCTATCTGTACACTGACCTGGTCATGCACCAACTCGCTCTGTGGTCTTTGCCCGGTTTACAGAGGAGGCCGCCATCTTGCCTCGGGGCACCACAGACAGCTAACAGCTAATGCCAGGTACTCTGACTTAGTCTGAGGCTAACCTCTCATGTCCTAACCTGTCAGGCTTTTGTTTGCACCCAGAGCCTGAGAAGCTCGGTGGGCCATCTGTATGCCAACCCGGTCATGCACCAACCCAGTGGGGGGAGGGTCATCTGCCCTACATAGTGATCAGCACTTGGATAAGGTCCCTGCAGCATCTACCATCTGCACTCCCTGAAGGAGCAGACAGGCAACACTAGGCTCACAGAGGCAACCCAAGTATAGCATTCCCTGGGCCAGGACACATTAGGGCTCCAAGGGCACCTAAGAGGACAGTAGTACATCAGCAACCTGAGTCAGGGGGAACCCAGACATCTAGATGTGTGGAATTAGCCTTACAGGCTCACAGGAGGTTCAAACACCAGCAAGTGACAACAAGACCAACTAACATAAGAGATAGCCAGATGGCAAAAGGCAAATGTAGGAACATTACTAACAGAGATCAAGGCAACATGAAAGCATCCGAACCCAATTCTCTGATAACAAGAAGGCCTGGATACACCAACACACCAGAAAAACAAGATTTGGATTTAAAATCACTGACCATGATGCTGTTAGAGAAACACAAGAAGGACATAAATAAATCTCTTAAAGAAATACAGGAGAAAATATATCAAAAGGTAGAAGCCCTTACAAGGGAATCACAAAAATCATTTAAAGAAATTCAGGAGAAAATGGGTCAAAAGTTAGAAGCCAATAGGGAAGAAATGCAAAAATCACTTAGAAAAATATAGGAGAACTTGGGTCAACAGGCAGAAGTCATGAAAGAGGAAAACAAAAATCTCTCAAAGAGTTACATGAAAACACAAACAAACAAGTGAAGGAACTGACCAAAACAATCCAGGATCTAAAAACAGAAGTAGAAACAACTAAGAAATCACAAAGGGAGACATCTTTGGTGATAGAAAACCTTGGGAAGAAACCAGGGACCATAGATGCAAATATCAACAGCAGAATACAAGAGATAGAAGAAAGAATCTCAGATGCCGAAGACACCGTAGGAACCATTGACTCAACAGTCAAAGAAAATGCAAAATGCAAAAAACTTGTAACCCAAAGCATCCAGGAAATCCAGGACACAATGAGAAGACCAAGCCTAAGGATTGTATGTATAGAAGAGAGTGAAGATTTATAACTTAAAGGGCCAGCAAATATCTTCAACAAAATTATGGAAGAAAACTTCCCTAACCTAAAGAAAGAGATGCCCATGAATATACAAGAAACCTACAGAACTCTAAAGAGACTGGACCAGAACAGAAATACCTCCTGTCACATAATCAAAACCCCAAACATACTAAACAAAGAAAGAATATTAAAGGCAGTAAGAGAAAAAGGCCAAGTAACATATAAAGGAAGACCTGTAAGAATTACCCCAGCCTTCTCACCTGAGATCATGAAAGCTAGAAGATCCTGGGAAGACCTCACTCAGACTCTAAGAGAACACAAATGCCAGCCAAAACTACTATACCCAGCAAAACTCTCATTCACCATAGAGGGAGAAACTAAGGTATTCCAAGACAAAACCAAATTTACACAATATCTTTCCACAAACCCAGCCCTACAAAGGATAATAGGGGGAAAAACAGCAACACAAGGAGCTGGAAAAAGGAAGATAGCAAACTTCTTTCATCAAATGCAAAATTACAAAACCTATCAAATATAAAAAATAACAACAAAAATGACAGGAAGCAATAATCACTATTCCTTAATATCTCTTAACACCATTGGACTCAATTCCCCAATAAAAAGACATAGACTAACAGACTGGATATGGAAACAGAACCCCGCATTTTGCTGCATACAGGAATCACACCTCAGTGTCAAAGACAAACACTACCTTAGAGTAAAAGGCTGGAAGACAATTTTACAAGAAAATGGTCTCAGGAAACGAGCTGGAGTAGCCATTCTAATATCAGATAAAATTGACTTTCAACCTAAAGTCATCAAAAGAGACACTGAAGGACACTTCTTGCTGG
>BDUI01000590.1:103863-123937 GCA_002335545.1 Apodemus speciosus | reverse complement strand
TTTTTTTTTTTTTTTTCCTGCCTAACTTTAGTTCTACACAAGAATTATTGAATGTTAAGTGAAAATTAGAATTATTTCTGATACTTGTAGCTGTACATGTTTTGACAGAAAAAGACACTGTCAAAAATGAAATACAGTGAGTCAAGATTTCCCCTGTCTATCTCCTCCCTGTGATGCGTCCATTTTCCTATCTTCAGAACTCACTCTCACTCCTGAATCTGGTAAATGCCTGACCAGGGCGAGTCAGCTTTCCAATCCACTGACTGCCACGCTCTCCTGCAATCCTGGGGGCTCTTCTGGACTCAGTTCTCTGCTTTATCTCACCYCCACACCCCAAACTCTCAGGGATGATCTACTCTTCCTTTGTGGGCCGGCCACTACTTACGTCTTTGTTGTCCCACTCTGAGATTATGCTAGTGGCTTCTTGATGATATAGATGCTATTCATACTTTCTCCAATCTAATCTGCACACTAGTGTGGGTGGCCTGCACTCAAGCCTCCCACAGTAACACCACTACAGTGGAAAGCTGGCATCAGTGTTTGAGCCATCTGTTTTAGAGGTCCAGGTAATCCTGTCCTAAACCATTTCTTCCCTCTTCCCAGAACTTTCCTTACTGAGTCCCCCTAAGCAGACGTAAGTTTACTCAAACGGTCTGATTCCTCACATTGTGCTCCCAAGTTTCCTGGTTGCTTCGCCTTCTTCTGAGCAGGCCCAACTCTTTCTTTCACATCCATATCAGCTTCACTCATCAAAGTCCTCCTTCTCTCCCTCTCTGGCCAGGCTCAGAGTCAAGGAGCTGATTCCATACAGAACAAAATCTATGGTCTGGGTTTCCACATATGGACAACAGCAAACCAAACTTGTTGGTTCTTAAGCTGACTGGGTACTTCTTTAGACACCAGCGAGCATCTTGGAAGCAGAGCTGTTTTCTTTCTGAAAGAGCCTTTTCTGTTAGAGCAGGAGCCTCACGCTCCTGCACAGTAGCTGTGGATGGGGCTCTTAGGCACACGATGGACATGTACCCTGTGTCTCCCACTCGCAAGCTCCTTTGCCAGCATTACTAAACCCAGGACAGTCTGCAATGAGACAGGAGCTCCTTGGGTGATTATCCTACCARAGTCAGAGCAATGGGTAGTGTCCACTCAAGTACGGAATATGGAGAAGCATGCAGTCTCTCTCATCTCAGTGATGAGCTGACACACAAAGCATGGGCACACAATCTGGAGCACTGTGCTGTGTGCCCATGTAGCGCATTACCTCATCCGGAAGACTGCAGCAGACCTTGGTTAGGAAAGCCATTTTACAATCTCGGAAGAGAGGTCACGGCTTACTGCTCTGGAAATTCTGGGCCTCTGGCTGTCTGACCGCCCTCTGCATACTCAGGGCTTTGCATGCTGGGGTAAGAGGGAGGCTCCACGGAAACCCCAGGCTTCTCAACTGGGGCGCACAAGTGTGTTCTGTCTCTGAGAACGGATGGAGACGGGCCTTGGCGGGAAGAGAAGGGATGACCTCTCTAGTCTACAGAGAGCAGACTAGATGCTCTGTGTCTCACCTACAAACTCACTTATGGTCTAAATGTAACTAGAAAGTGAGTCGAGAAAATGCAGCAGAGAATTCGAGTTGCTTGTCACTTTTATACCTTCAAAGAGAAGTGTCGTCATTTAAATTCATGAGACTCTACAGTGCTCTTCTTTCTCATGAAGACAACAAAACAGAACGGAAAATAGAAATGGTTTTCATGAATGTCACTTAATGAGTCAGGCTTGGAAAAGTGTTAGAATTTTGATTGATCCTATCGGTCTGGTCTGAATTTATCAAAAAGGTCAGTAAGAACACTGACAAGCCCACGAGGCACGTGGCGGCTTCTACAGGAGGCGCGGATCCACATCAGCAGCTTTTAGCTTCGGCTTCACTTGAAAACAGAGACCTGAATCTCGTTTTCATTTCACTGCAGATTCTTATCGACCCACATCTGACACTCCACACTCACATGCTCAGGGTAGAAGAGTCATAAAGGAACCAGCTTGAGCTGCTTGGACCTTGTTGACAAAGAAGCACAGCAGTTTAACAAGAATTGTTCTCAAATCAAATCACATCAAAAAGTGAAAGAGCAGAGGGAAAGTGCAGCTAAATGTGTGCACGCTGTCCCGCATGGCGGCACCTCAGCTCAGACCTGTGTGGGCCTGTTCCCATCAGGTCCCAGGGTCGCCCTGAGATGTCCACACAGGTAAAGGAATCACTGTCACCCCTGGCTGATTTTTTTTTTTTTTTYAAGACAGGGTTTCTCTGTGTAGCCCTGGCTGTCCTGGAACTCACTCTGTAGACCAGGCTGGCCTCCAACTCAGAAATCCRCCTGCCTCTGCCTCCCAAGTGCTGGGATTACAGGCGTGCGCCACCACACCCGGCTACCTCTGGCTGATTTTGACACTTTACTGCGACCGCCTCTTTCTCCTGCCACACCAAGGTCAGGAAGCGAACACTGCCTGGTTCACAGCTCCCCAGAAACTGGCTCTGCATTTTGTGTAGAACAGATGCCAATAAAAACAGTTGTACCAGAGAGGCCAAGAGCTGAGAGAAGCTTCTGATAAATAAGCTAAGTAAGTAGCCACGTGGCAGAAAGGACAGAGGATGGCACCTGCCAGCACACAGCTGTACTTAGTGGCCTTGCTCTCTAAAACACGGGAAACTCATGCACATGCTGTACTATGTGGGAACTCTGAAAGAGCGAAGGCAAGTGGAAGAAGCCAGCCCAACAACGGCTGGKGAAGGTTCCACTCGCCTAGACCTTCTCATGAGGCAAATTTAGAGACAGAGTGGGCTGGGAAGATGGGAAGRCTTCGGAGTGTTTGTCAACAGAATCCAAACTTCTTTTTAAAAAACATTTAAATTAACTTTTGAAGTTGGCATACAAAGCAATGGGTTTCATTTGGACTTCTTCGTCCACACACACCACCACACTTGGTTCTCATTTGGACTTCTTCATCTACACACACCACTAGGTTATTATTTGCTCCTTCCCAAACCTCTGCCACCCCTCTCTGGCTTCCTTCTTCCCCACAACTACTACCTTCTTTTGTTTTTCTCATCACATGTATCCACGGCTCTGGACACAGAGATTTTATTTGGATGCTAACAATGTTCTACATGACTATGGTAATGATGCAAAATTCTGAGACTAAGAATTAGTGACCTACAGACTTCAAGTGGGTAAAGTACTTAACAGACTACTTTGGATCCACTAGAAATATTTATTAAGTAACAAATATTGAATAATAAAAAGAACTGCCACACTGTGCAAGGCAGGTATGAGTCACTGTGCAGGGTGGATGGTAACTGACAATGCTTGCTGARGRGCAATGAGCAGAGAAACAATTTTCACAGCCACAGAATTTTACTAAGGGTGGGTGAGAGAATGTAGCTGACAGTTCAACCCCTCACTGAGGAAGTCACTGAACTGCACGTGTGAACGATGGCCACGCACTTGCGGTAGTATTAACACCTGTGCTTGTTTGGATGAAGACTACTGATTACCAAAACAGGTGGCAGGTAACCAGGAAGTACCAGGAGGCCCAATACATGGTGCATGGGGCACGCTGACACCAACAACTCCACTGTTCTGAGGGCAAGTCTCCAGCAGGCTTAAACCAAACATGGCAGGCTTCCCCTTAATCCCGATCCTGAGACAGAGTAGCTGAGGGTACGGCTTATGCTCGGGTGCATGTGCTGGAACATGGGCTGGATGGTGAACAGCAGAACTGGTTCACACGAGTGAGTGAGCAAAGCAGAGAATTCAGGATTCCTATAAAAAAAGCTGGGCTGAAAGGTGCTGGCTATGTGCCTCTAGGGCAGGCATCACACATTTTAAATGGTAAAGGCCAGGTAATAAGTATTTAAGGCTCTGAGAAGCAGGTGGGAAAACTGAGGCTATTGTGTAAGGACATGATAGTACGATTAATTTTTTTAAAACTCTGGACTGTACAGAAGACAGGCTGTGTGGCCAACAAGTCAGATGGAGGTGAGCTTTGTTCTAGAAGTTGAAGTTTTTCAGAGTACTGACTAACAGGCTAGCTCCCAAGTCTGGACTATGTCCCTACTTCCAAGAAGCAAAACACTTATGCCCGAGCTGAACAGTAAGGCTCAGAGATCTCCTGGTACCCAGCTCTTATCCTATCCTTTTATTCCATGGCAACCATCAGATTGTGCACAGATCACCCTGTAACCCAGAGCTGTCTTCCTAAAGGCAACTTTCCTTTTGTGATTATGCTTCATTCTGTGAGCATGTGGGTGTTACTAAGAAACACTAAAACAGTTTTGGCCTTAACACGTTCACACACCAGTCAACACAACACTTTTAATGCATCAGGAGTGGGTTGGGGAGGGAGTTTCCTCATACCCAAAGCCATTCTCCAGGAGACACCACTCAAAGTCTTGAAACTTAATTCAAACATTATTCACAGAACTAGAAACAAACAACAACAACAACAACAAAACCCTCAGCCTGGGCACTGGCGTCACACACCTTTACTCTTCAGCACTCAGGAGGCAGAGGCAGAGGCAGGTGGATCTGAGTCTGAGGCCAGCCTGGTCTACAGAGCAAATGCCAGTATCTCATAGAGAAACCCTGTCTGGAAAAGCAACAAAGACAAACAAACCSATCAGTTACACAGGGCTGTTCCCACCTGACCCGCTTTACCTGCACTTCCGACTGGCTGCCCAGGAAACAGCCTCAGGGAACTCAGCACACACTTATATGTCCCCACTTATTATGAAGAACACAATGACCAGCCAGACAGAAGAGCATAGCAATGGGAGGCCAAGCCCTCTCTGGGCCCCAGCCTCCAGGAGCCTTCACGTGCTCAGTTRTGCAGACACGATGTGAATCTTGTCCTTGTGGGTTCTTAGGGAGGAAGCGTTATAGAAGCAGCTGATGAAATCAATGGCCACCTGTGTTTAGCCCGCCCTTCAGCCTTTTTGCCCCTGGAGATGTTAGKGTTAAGGGAAAGCGCTGGTCTCTCATCTCCAAGCTGGCTCCCYTGGCTGGGGGGCTATGAAGAAAATGACCACCAGGCAGTGCAGGAACTGGTCACCTCAGCAGTGCACCGACCTCCAGGCTTCTTCTCTGACACTGTTTAGGGCAAATCCCTGGAAGTCAGAAGGGAGATCCTCCCATGGGCAGAGCAGGTTAACRCCCTCAATCATCTACTCAGTGTAAAGAGAAGTGACTTGTGGGTAATAAAATGCAGCAGCATTCGGATTTACTGGGATAGCAAATGACTTGGCTGGTCATCCAGGAGAYTGGAAGGTARGGAGGACCCAAGGAAACCTGAGGGAAGGCAAGTGCACACAGATAAAGGAACATGTTGGAGATGTGGTGGTTGTTAATTCAGATTAATTCCTACTATGGACGTCCATCACAGAAAAGGCACCAATCAGGAGGTAGATGGAATGACAGCAGCATTATTATTGTCTATCTCAGTATTAGCACAGAAGGAGCAGCCATGGTGACATGGATGGAGGTTACGAATGTGCCCATGGACCCTGGACCATCTAGCTACTGCCCTCATGGAATATCTAATCTGCTATCAGCAGACATCAATGAGCGGGATACACTATCACCTTCGAGAAGAAATGACCACTTAGTGCCAGCACTGGGCACTGATTATCTGGACTCATGACGCTGTATAATAAAGGCTTGCCTCAGCGTGACTGTATTTATACACAGGGTCTTTAAGGCTTAATTATGGTAAAGTGAGGTCATTAGGTGTACCCTAATCTAAAAGAAATAGTTTCCTTACAAAAGGAGGATTAGGGCTCAGAACAAAATACCCCAAAGTCTGGCACCCTGGCATGTGTACTTTGAACTGAAGGACCCTGGAAGCCTCAAAAGCAAGGCTTCTCTAGCCTTTTCCTATCATCTCATCCTGGAGCAAGTCACAGAGACTAGAAACCCACTCACCTAAAGCACACCACAGAAGCAATGAAGGCATTCTCTCCTCTTTCTGAAGCCTTCATGTCAGATGGTCCTATCCGATACCCAGAGGGGGAGGAAGCCACAGAGAGGCCAAGTAGAGTCTGAGCAGATGGGCTCTGCTGGGCTCTACGCTACCACCCCACACCATCCTCTCACTCTCCTCCAGGGGCTTGCAGGACCTACTGCCTCCTGTCGTCCCAAGGCTTCACTTCAGTCCTGTTGACTGTAGCTGGAATCCTTCCTACACAGCTCCTTACTCTTGGTTCTCACGCCCACAAGTGAGTCTGTAAGCCACCTCCACCCCCATCTCTGGACTCTCCACAAAAGCACATGCCAGCTGTCCCGGAACATGTCATGGGTATCTGTGTCATGTGCTCCAGTCACTTCAACATCCAACAGGGCTCTAAGGAACAACTTAGGTCTCTGTCTTCTATTACTTACTCCCCTATAGATAAATCCTGGATCCACATCCCAAGCAGACTGGACTGGACTTTAACACTCTAGGCCACTGTGAGTCCTGGGTAAGGCAAGAGACAGAAGGATGGCAGGAGAGTCCTGAATCTCTYACCACCCCAAAAGATGGAGGAGGAAGCAGGAAGTGAGGAGTCCACTGTGCTGGCCATAGTGTGCAAGGAAGAGCATACCGGGAGGTTTTAGCTGAGCACAGAGCAACTTCCCCTTTCCTTGTCAACCTTGAAAGATAGGTGTCATGTCAGAATTTTGGCTAAAGTAGTATTTGYAGGTAACTGCAATGGCTCCTGATTGCTAAGGGCTCATCTATGAAAATACAGCTTTTATATGATGTTGTCACTGGTTGGTCCCTTAAGGTTTTCTGACCTTTGTATTTGTTTTAACCAAGGAAAATCGTAAAACTTTTCATCTGTTCCTCATCCATGGCACATGACTAGCACTTTAAACAGGAAGACATTGTGGCTTTGACACGATTACAAACACCGATAAATACCCTATCTCGCTAACTAGGTCGGTGTTTCTCTTAGAAATAATCCTTAGGATTAACAATGTCCAATCTGACCAACTGTTTGGCTGTAATTTACTTTGTTACCTTAAAAACAAAACAACAGAAACCCCAGACACTAACCAAAGCCACCCGACAGACCTGCACTCTCACTCTCCGGCAAACACACCACAGATCAGTATGAAGCACAGGAGCTAAGCAGAGGCTCCCGCACGCTCTCCCTCAACACAGTGGGAGGAAGCACACACCTCCAGTCACGCAGGCCTTACCTGCTGCTGCCTTTGTCGCCTCACTTGTGCAAACTGAGAGAGCATCAGCTGCCGGTCCAGCTGCTCCATCCTCTGCTGCCTTTGGATATCCACGGTGGCTCCCATCCCAACCCTGGCCTCGCTGGTGGGCTCTGAAGATGAGAAGATGGGCTCAAGGGCCCAGGAGAAGAACTGGGCCATCCTGCCAGGGATGCAGAGCACCTGGTGGACCTGGAGCACTTTGCGGTCATAGCACATGCCGGAAATCTACAAGGAAACATCCAACCGGTTGTTCAAATATAAGCAAGACTGACAGGGAGTATTAGCAGGGAATCGATCGATCATTTCAGAGGGCATTCTTCTAGTTTGAGCAGTAAGTCTTATCAAGTGGCAGACATCAAACAATACAAACAATCCAACACAAATTTAACATACTTGGTAAAAACAAAATGTATTAATTTTGAGTTAGCAAAATCCTGACCATTTCACACTCCAAATACAAGTACAGTATTTAAGGAACAATGTCTCGATTTTAAAAGAAATCCAGAGGCTGGGACTCCGGTGCTTTCTGAGTGTGCTTGTGAACCTGAGTTCAACAACCCAGCACCCAGGTAAAAGCCAGACATGGCTGCCTGTGCTTGTAACCCAGTGTTGGGGGCTGAGACAGCTGGGGCCAGGTGCAGGTGCGAGGCACCTGAAGGAACCAGATGATGACCCAGGGGGATACCAAGTTGGATGACCCAGGGGGATACCAAGGTAGACCTTTAGCTTATATACACCTCTAAAATTAATAAAAAAAAATCAGATCCACAAAAGAACTGATTATCCAAACAGTCTCATGTTGTGCCATCACTGTCAGATGGCCACGAGAGAGACCCTGACCTGAGAAGAATAACCTGAAACCCTGGCTTCACTCACACAGTGCTCAAGGATGGACGTTTTCCTGGATGTTGAGCTATGCAGTACTACTAGTAAGCAATTAAAACATCTGTAAAAATATTTTTCTTTTTACAAACAAATCTAAGTTTTTTTTATCTTTAAAGCCATTTATATGGAAGAAAAAAATCCCTCAATCTTGTTTTCTGGATAAAAATGACCATACATATTCTTTTAAATACATTAAAAAAAAACTTTGACTAACTTTTAGTATGAGAGTATTCACACTAGACAAGAGTTTAATGACCTTTTTAGTAGTACCAGAAAAGTATACCATAATATTTATTTGTTTGTTCTTGCTGTTTTATTGAGACAGGGTCATGTTAAATGTAGCCCAGGCTGGCCTGGAGCTTACAATCTTCCTGCCTCAGCCTGCTGAGTTCTGGGATTACATGTGCACTACCACCACGCTGAGCTTAAGTAAATCAGGCAAGAGAATCTCAAGAACCTGCTCTGAGGATACTGTAGAGGAGCAAGGAATAAAGCTGCACACACAGCAAGATGAGCACTTCATGCACAGGAAACAGCGAACATATGAGGCCATGCGACTGTCAGACGCGCTCTGTGAAGGAAGTCACAGTGACTCAGACGAAGACCGACTCTTCAGGTAAGGACCCTGTCTCAGGATGACAGGGTGCCAGTGGAGAATGAAGATAAAACATTCCAACCAGAGAGAACTAAAGGTGCTCGGAGGAACGGGCACGCAGTGAGTGAGTGGCGCACCAGTCTGGGGCCCAAGGGGACAGTCAGGGAGAGAGAGCACAAAGCAGCCACTGGTCAGTGTGTGTGATCTAAGCTGAGAGAGTAGGTAGCACAGGGAGGAATGCGAAGGAATCCAGGGCCTTTGGGGTGAGGAAGGTGAGCCCAGGGAGTCTGGTGCCAGTGGGGCCTTAAGGAGAATGCCAGAGGGGAGCAAGCAGCAACAGCAAACACAGCTGCTGATAAGCAGTGAGGAGAGATCCATGGATGTGGCCCATGATGGCCTCTGACCTCARGACAATCTGGAGCAGAGTCAGGAACAAAGGACAAAATGGAGCAGGCTCCAGAGGGCACAGTGAGGAACTTGAATTTGTGGTTTCAAGTCACTCCTGTGGCTCCACTATCAAAATAGTACAAAACAAGAGAGAAAATGAAACAGAGACTTCCATGTACAGTGAAACCAGAGAGCCTCTGTAAACCTGAACCTCACACACAGCAGAGTGACGGATGCAGATGCTCTCCTGAGACTCAGGCTCAGACACAGCCCAGAGCTAGGGCTGTGGGAGGYAGCAGTGAGGTGGTTGATGACCCAAGTCTGTTTAAGAAGCACCTSACTTCCTCCTCATGCCCCTCAGTCCCCCATCTCCTCATGCGGTGAAGGAAGAACCTGAGATGGAGCGCCTACACACACCATCAGCCACACATCACAGAACCAAAGAAGAGGAAAGGGTTTGGGGACRGTGTGATTACAGATAAAGGGACAGCARCTGAGAGTTCTTCAGGGTGATCAAAATATAATRTAAATATCACAAACCTAAAATATAATTCMAAGTTAGGCTAGAGGGTTAGCAGGTAAAGGTGCCCGCCCCTAAGACAGATAACCTGAGTGTGGGTCTGGGGACTCACTTGTGGAAGGAAGGAACCCCAACTTGAGCACCCATCACCCCACCCCTACCCACACAATAAACAAATGGTGAAAACTTGAAAATACTAGAGTTTGCAAGAAATAAGAAAGTTCACTCTACTTGTAGATGCACTAAGTGCACAAAAGAGAAATTCTTAAAGGCAACAGGCAACCCGAAGGAAAACTTGACACACTATGAGCACATGCTATTAATAAACCATTAGGAATAAATCCAGTTAAAACAGGAGCCCTGAGAGGGAAAACCAAAAGCAGTGAGAAGGGACACACATGCACGCACACAATTTACATGTGTGAAGATCTTGCTGCACATATATATGTGCCCCATGTGTGTGTCTAGTACATGCAGAGGTCAGAAGAGGGTGACATAYTTCCTGTGACTGGAGTTATGGATGGTTGTGAACCACTCCATGTGGGTACTGGGAATCAAGGAATCAAACCCAGGTCCTCTGTAAGACCAACAAGTACTCTTAACCACTGACCCATCATCTCTGTAGCCCTTCAAAATAAAAAATAAAGTCTTAACTAGGTGTTTGCTGGAAAAGAAATGTGGGCCCTCAGAGTCCTCTGAACTRTCCATGGTTTACATTTTTTAAGCATTGTGGTCGGAAGATGAAGCTGGGCACAGTGGATYACATGCTCTATGACGTCATCCCTGTGTGATCARCCCAGTGGTGAGCTGGCAAGGCCGTCCGTCCCACAGAKGAGGGGCACGCGAGCAGGAGCGCGCATGGGAGGGAGAGTCCACGCGTCTCTAGATCTTCTGTATGACCCTGAGTTGTCAAACARCACAGAYTGGAAACGTTTCAGKTCACAATGCATTAGAATCTATCAAACTGAGCAGTTCAGTTTCCTAGACTTGATAACCACATCAGCCCATTCCACGAAAAGACATGATACCAGCAACTACATTGAAAATTTACCTAGCTGTTACCCAGATCTCCATAGTCTTACTTATCCTATATTATTAATACTCCCAGTGTTTGAGTCTGACTCACTAGGCCAAGCTGGTTTGAAATCACTATAGAATGACCTCAAAGTTCAGATCACCCTGCCTCTGTTTCCTAAGTGCYAGCACTACAGATGCGCACTACCAAGCCCAGTTTCTATGTGCTTCATGCATGCTGGCAAGGCTGAGTTATATCCTCAGCCTCAGACAGTGTTCTCTTGAATACCACGTTTTGTTGAAAAAATAAAATAAAATTAGAGTATGAGCAGGGGAAAGACTTAGGATGTAGAGCACCAGCTGACATTCACAAAGCCCTGGATGCCATTTCCAGCAAAGACAGAAAGATGGAGGGAGAGAGAGAAGTAAGGAAAGAAGGTGGGGAGAAAAGACAGAATAAAGGTGGCTTGGGGTAAGAGTTGTCTAAGGACCTGAGCTCAACTCCCAGCACTGACACAGGGCTGCTCAAAGCCACCTGGCAATCCCACTCCAGAGGCCGACACCCTCATCAGGCCTCTGTGGGCAATTGTGCTCATTGTGTGCACCTGAATATGCATGCACCCAAATATGCACATACATAATCTTAGAATTAAGGCCATATCCTAGGATCTGCATTGCTACAGGCCAGGAGAACTAACCAGGGTCAATGAGGTCTTCTGAGGCAGAAAGTCCAAACATCAAAGTGAGGTTCAGTGCACAGATCACTGCTTAGACAGCAGATGAACAGATAAAGCAGAAGGGAGTGCGCGCGCGCACGCGCGCGCNNNCACACACACACACACACACACACACACACACACACACACACACACACACACACACCGGGGGCAGCCAGATCTAGGATGGAGTACTCACTCAGCTAGGAGGTCAGGAGCCCTGTTTAGGAAACTGAACATGGGACCAAATGACCCAGAGACTACTTTGGCCCACATCTGTGGAATGAACCCAAGAACCCAGGGTATGGACCTACATTACAGGTGGGAGCCCACATCTGGCAACAATGGAAGGTATCTCCTCATAAGCCTGAGAACAAAAAATAGGAAATTGCTTCCTTTAAGGCCACTAAAAACATGAATATCAACTGCACACATATGGGTTTTTCATACCATTAATTAACCCTTTTAGGAAGGGGGTCAAAAAGTGACGCTCAAGGACAAATCAAGAATTTAATTTACTGGCTGGGAAACAGCATCAGCACTCTTGGTGAGAGTTAACCTCACCTGCCTGCTGGTCCTACTTACAGCATGCCTAAAACCATGACAAGCAAAGGCAAGGGTCCATGACCTGGCAATGACACACAGGTGCTAAGCCCTTTCTCCAGCCAACAGAGACCAGCAAGACGCCCGCCAGGATAGCAGCGCTCCCAGGGTCCTTGTGGAGCACAGTCCTACATTCGGGAATCCTACTGGCCAACAAGAACAGACACAGAAGCTGCTTTCTCAGGAGAACACAGATCATCTACTGTGTTATCTATGTGACACAACATGCCTAGGAACACACGTGTCCCTGCATCTGGGCTGCAGCACGAAAGCCCTGAGACAGCAGACCCACTGAGGACTCATCCCTTCATTCAAAATATATCCCGGCTACTCTTATGAACTAGGACCTGGTATCTAGATGCTAGAGCACGGTAGGGAGGAATGGAGAAAACTCTTGCCCTGATGGAGCCTCCTAGTCCCTGCATGCTACGAAGCCAACGAGAGCCAGTGAGACAGTGAAGTCAATGAGAGGTTGGTTGTTCACCCCAAGAATGTATTTGTAGATCAGGGATCCTCAGAGTTATGTCATGTGACTAAGTTAGAAAAGATCACTGTTTTCATGACACACACACACATAGCCATGTCACTTTCTTTCCGGTTCTCAGATCCCAGGTCCAGAAGACAAGATCTGCAAGGTTGATGAAAGTAGACACATGGAGGAGAGCATGTTTAAGAGTAGCTTGGACTAAGCATGTGTTTCAGGCTAGTTTGGGTAACATAGTGAGATCCTGTTTCAAGAAAAAAAATTCCTAAGATGAAAGCAGTAGCAGCACATGTCCACTCACCCCTGCCTCCCTATGTCCTGCCTTCCTGTGACCTGCCTCCCTGTGTCCTGCTTCCCTGTGACCTGCCTCCCTGATGGACCTGCCTCCCTGTGTGACCTGCCTCTCTGTGCCCTGCCTCCCTGCGTGACCTGCCTCCCTATGACCTGCCTCCCTGTGTGACCTGAACTTGCTCCGACTACCAATCAGATTGGGTGGTTTCTCTTAGTAGGTTCAGGCATCTGGGGTCAGCTGGAGTCAGCAGGGTCAGGATTCAGCAAGCCGGGGTTTCCTCAGAGCCCCGGTGGTCCTGATTCTCCATGTGGGCCTTTAAAGGCTAAGCAACCTTACAGCTTTAGCCAGCCTTGATTTCTCTTGAAGCCTCTCACTTTGTTTCCAATGAACTGCTAAATATGGGAGTCTAAATTCCCAAAGTTTAATTGAAGGGCTTGAGAAACACAAGAGTTATTCGCCCTGCCACCCTGTCAGTCTACAGAAGATATCAGTGGAAAAGAATACACAGGGAAAAAAGGGAAGCTGAAGAGCAGAAGAGGAAGGCACGCCCTTGCAGGACTAGATATCACCACCCAGGCCGGGGGTCGGAGTCCCAGAATTCACTCCCACTTCCATACTATGGTTTCAAGACAGTGTTTTATCATCATTTTTGGTCCTCAAAGGTAAATCATGTAAAGAAGAGACAGAGGAAAATCAGAGTCTACAAAGGAGATATACCTGACTGCTTTGAGGCAGCTCCTCTTCTCTCCTCTGTCAGGTATACCCGCTGAGAGCTACAATCTTGTACCATCTGAAGTGTTTGCTTGAAAAGCTTTGAAGAGCCTAAATGTCCACAGAAAACAACCCAAACTCGAACCACATTCAAAGTTTGATATAATCTGGCTTCCATGTACGTTTCTACCCTACAGTGGGTAAGACAGATTCTTGTTCACACTAAGATTGTTTGATTGCAAGATAAAGACTGCTGTGTTGTAGACAGCAAGTAACAAAGGCAGAGAATGAAAAGGTACAGTGAGGAGCACCCACTCACGCACACTGAGAGCAGAGGCACTGGGTAGTCTGCTCTTAAATAGCTTGGTAAAGAACTAATGATGAAGACCTGAACCGTGGCTGAGTCGGAGCAGGGTTCTGAGAACCACAGTTCATCCTAGTGCGGATGACTCATTACTGTGATTCATGAAACTGCAGGAAATGCAGAAGTGCTGGGACAGAGACGGCCACAAAGCTCTCAGCAGAACCACAAGAAGAACTTCCAGTCTGATGTGTAAGCAACATTTGCTTTAGGAGAATAAAATATTAATGTGTAATGAGACTGGGAGAATTATGAATATACATAACGGCCTCAATTTTTCAGTTTTCCACAAAAGTAATTCAGAAGATCTACAGCCAGAGGAGTTCACTAAACATGTCCAAGCACACAGAGCTGGAGCGACGGTTCAGTGGGTAGGTAATGTGCTTGCTATGCAAGTATGAGGACTGCAGTTTGGGTCCCCAGCAGCCACCAAATAAACACTAAGAAGGCTCGGAGGCCTGCCTGCAACACCAGCACACGACGGTGGGAACGATCTGCAGTGCAAGCTAGCTGTCCAGAGTAGCCAAACTGGCAAGACCTAGATGTAACAGAGAGGCCCTGCCTCCATTTGTGATGAGACTTAGGATGACATCCAGTAAGAGCTTGGGCCTCCATACACATGTGCACCATGACAAGTAAGTGTAAACACATTAAAAGCACACAGATGTGTATACATGTAACAATTTTTTAAAGATTTATTTATTTATTTATTTATTTATTTATTTATTTATTTATTTATTACATGTAAGTACACTGTAGCTGTCTCCAGACACTCCAGAAGAGGGCATCAGATCTCATTATGGATGGTTGTGAGCCACCAGGTGGTTGCTAGGATTTGAACTCAGGACCTTCAGAAGAGCAGTCAGTGCTCTCAACCATTGAGCCATCTCTCCAGCCCCACACATAACAATTTTAAACACCAAAGGCAACTGAAATACCCCATGTATGCTAAGCCACATTTGCAGTCTTTCATAACAACTCTTATTTAAACAGAACTGTGAAAGGAGGAAAGAATCAACACCAAACACCACCACCACCACCAAAACCCAAAAAACCAAAAACATATCAGAACAAGAGTAATCTCAAAGTGGGGGTGGGGGGTGGACAGCCCAGCCAACCCCCTTCTGGGCAGCAGGAGTTCTTCTCTTCCTAGTTTTTTTTTTTTTTTTTTTTTAAAGATTTTCTTTTTAATTTATTGTATGTATGTGAGTACACCATCACTGTCTTCTGACACCCCAGAAAAGGTCATTGGATCCCATTACAGATGGTTGTGAGCCACCATGTGGTTGCTGGGAATTGAACTCAGGACCTCTGGAAGAGCAGTCGGTGCACTTAACCGCTGAGCCATCTCTCCAGCCCCCAGCAGGAGTTCTTCTCATGACCCACCAAATGGAGCCAAACAACATCTCTTCTCAGCTTCCCTTGGCTCCTGGTAAGCTAGACTCTCCCTCTGTCCACATCTATCTCCATGACCAGCCCATGACAGGGTGGTGCTTAGGTGGTAAGATAGCATCCTGGTATTAACCTGTCCTTTTTATCATTGGATATTTTAGGACTATGTATTCAGAAACATGGATACTCATGCAAGAATGAACAACGACACAAAAGAGATAAAAGCTGTTAAAACAAAAGAAAAAAATCAATTTATAATGAACTAAACTCAAACCAAAGTTAGCAGCTTTCTAGGAAAGCACAAGTAGTTTCTGGTTTCTAAGACCGCAAATAACAAATAACTTAGATTTTATACCAGCAGTCCTCAACCTTTCTAATGCTGCAACCCTTCAATACAGTTCTTCATATTGCGGTGACCCCCAACCATAAATCCATTTCATTGCTAGTCTTATGAATGTAATATAATTATCTGATATGCAGGATATCTGGTCTGTGACCTCCAACAGAGTTGTGACCCATAGGCTGAGAAGAACTGCTGTTTTACACACATTTCCTTCCTGGTGCTAAGACTGAAGACAGGACCAAAGCCAGACCTTATGCATGTCAGGCAAGCGCTCTGTCACTGAGCTGCATCCCCAGCCCTGCTCGCTTGCCCTCAAAATAAAACAAACCACATACTAATCGCAAGAGATAAATAAAATTATTTCCTAAACACAATGTTTCTGACACAAGATAGCTTCCAGTGGTAGAAGTTTAAAAATATATTGTGTGTGCGCGTGTGTGCATGCGTGTGTGTGTGTGTGTGTGTGTGTGTGTGTGACCAATTTGTAAGAGTCTGTTTTGCCTTTTCTTTCCATAATGTGAGTCCTCAGATCATTGGGCTCGGCAGCAAGTACCTTCATCTACCAAGCCATTGTGGTGACCACACCAATAGGTTCTGTAGCATAAGTTCACAACAATGAGTAATACTATGTACGCATTTCTTCCTGGTAGTATGAAATTTGACTTTTGAAGTATTTTAGTTAAAAATCAAAAGGAAAAAGAAAAAGGAAGTTAGCTGCCCAGTAGGGAAAAGGGAAGTCACGTTGAGTAAGAGGCATCTGGGTGGACGGTGGCTTTGTGACTGACATGGACCTCACCGTCAGTGGCTGACAAGCCAGACACTCACACACATGCTACTGCTCTGTTTTGTTTGCTGGAGGCAGGACCATACTGTGTAGCCCAGACTTGCTTTGAATTCACAATCTTCCTGCCTCTACTTCTTGAGTGCTGGGATTATAGGCGTGCATCTCCACATTCTATATAATCATCTTTATCCTTTCACCAGGAAAAAGAGTGTGGGCTTTCTGGATAACACCAGAAAGAACACAGTAAGTTGGAAGTGAGCACCAGCATGTACGATATAGCACGGAGAACAATAGCTACAATTAGCACTGTTAACAATCATTTTATTTTAATTAACTAATTGGTGCAGGGACTTTGCAAATGCCAGATATGAGCTCTACAATACATAGTTAGCTCATGGTCAGTCATCAGAAATAAACAGGGTATTATCTATAAGCTGGAAAAATCAAAAGGAGGTTAATATGAAGATTTATCATATATATATTATCATTTTGAGATAATTACTGTGAAAGAAAACTCAATTGGCTCATGAATGACTAATGATAGTGGATTCCTTAAAACTCCCAGTCATTCTGAAACACAGTGTGGGCTTTTTTATTCCTTTGGGAAAAAAAAAACTTTTTTTATTTTAGAAATTCTTTGTTTACCTACCCTCTGATAAAATTCGGACTAGAAAGGGCAGTGACTTCAGAACACACACTTCAGAGTCCAGAAAGACCAACAGCTGAGACATAATCTCCAACTCTAGAGCCTTGCTGTCACACAGTGACATTTTGAGGTGAGAGCAAGCACTTAATTTACTACCAGAAGTCTCACAACAGAATAGTGAACATCACTGGGACATTTTACACAAATGCATCACAATGTGTTATTAAAGAAAAACGAATCTTGCTTGATTAAAAAAGCACCACAAAGGCAGTTCTCACGTTCCTGCATGCTTTAGAGAATCACCACTTGGGTGGAGAAGGCCTTGGATGGCGCTGCCTAAGTGCACAGAGCTCACTGCCAAGCTGTGGGTGGGGATGAGCCACACTAGGGAGAGGAGGGTCCCAGCTGCCTGGGAAGTACCACAGGTCTCCAGAAGATCGGATGGCAGCGTGGGGCAGCTGGGAGCTCCAGAAGAACCAGGGGTCAGAATAAAACCCAGTATCAAGGGTGGAAGGAAGGGAGAGGAAGGCAGGGGAGGGGAGAAGAGGGCAGGGGAGGAGAGAAGGAAGAGAGGCGGGGAACAGAGGGAAGAGGGAGAGAGACAGAGACAGAGAGAAGAGGAGAGGAGAGGAGAGAGCTGAGAGACAGTGAAAGGCAGGGAGGAGGAGGGTAAGAAGACCCAGCTGTCTCACAGCTCTGAGCCTCACTATGGGGCTCCAGGTAAGCAATTGAATGAGGAGATAGTCTTCCTTCTTGATCCGCAGAATCAAAATCTGGAGCATGTCAGCAAGGAGCACATCAGCTGAGGGAAATGAATGACTGTGTTCTATCTGAAATGTCTTTAACATGGGGTTTGAAAAGAGCCATGAGAGAGAGAGGGCTCAGGACAACTCAAGGTGGCCTAATCACTCCCTCGGAAAATGAAGGTGACTGGTGCCAGGCTGATGACAGGGTCTGCAGTATGTGGCACAATCACTTCTAGGTTCCCCTTTGATGTTATGCATAGCCCTATAAGTCTATTCTGTAATTTTCTTAGACTTTTTTTTTCAAGAAAGAAATTAAAACTGTTTCCTGTATACACTAGTCACAAATTAATTTTCATAATTTATGTTTTACATTCAAGCCATGAAGCATCCAACTCAGCCGCGTGCTCTTAAATTTCTTTCAAAATGTCTCCTAAGGTGTAATGAATTGTTGTGGACATAGGAGAGAGAAGGGAATCCCCTCCGAAGCCTAGGACACCAAATGCTCCAGCATGYTCCCTCCCTCCCCCTCTGGCCACAGGCACACCTGACCTGCAGTCACCTCATCTTCCCCCTCCCCCACCATGTGTCCTACACAGGGGAGCAGCAGAGTGGCTCTCCTGCTCAGCAGGCCCAGCCTCTTTCCCTCTTACTATGAATTAGACTAAGGATGCCCTTTAAACCAACACTGGCAAAAAACCTCATCTAAAAACCTTGATCAAAGTGACTCTGGAAACTGAGACAAACCGACCTCCTTTGCCTTGACTTTGGTTTTCCGTGTAGCTGTGCTATTTTAGTCACTAGGGAAGGAGCGTGGAGCTGTGCCTGACCTGGGTAAAGGAAGGGGGAAGACCCACAGTCTATAAGCATCACATTTTTTTTTTTAAATATTTTTTTTCCTTTTGAAAAAAAAAAAAAGTTAGAAAGGGGAAATCAGGGGAAGGAAGTTAAAAAAAAATGACACTTACAAGTCCACTCATGGCTACAATCCAGATGTAGGACCCAGAGGTGAAAAGCTACAAAAGAAAACAAAGGCAACTGAAATGAAGTCCACCGCCAGCCACAGCACTCACTGCACACACTCCATGTGACCCCGCAGTTACATATTAACCAAGCGTGCCATAATTCAGGGAAGCAATTTAAAAGTGAAGGCACGACAATTCTGTTTACTTAAAAGAAAATAAGATGGGAATCTTTTCACTGAAGACTCCAGACTTTCTGTAGCTGATGACACACGTGTTGAACCTGGCCACTGCCATGCAAAGAAAAATACCTGGATTACAAACTCATTCTTATTTACATGTCTTAGCTGACTTACTGAAAGCAACCACAAATAAATGTACTGCCAATGCAGAATAGTCACTGCCCATACTCAGTGCTAGGGAATGACCCATAACAGCTATTCATATAACTTTCTCATTTCAATTTCTCATCATTGCTTTGTCTACATTTAGATGGGAGAACTTGCCAGCATCTAAGTCCATGCCTAACAGTAAGTGCCCTTCTTCAGGGGTGAGAGCCCTCATTCTAGTCCACCCAAGACAAGAGTGAGCTGGTAGCACGAGGTCCGCTGTGCACATATTATGGCTGCCAGTTAGTACTTTTATGGGACTCCTGAGTGTGTGAATGACTGGGTCTCTAATTCTTGTGACTTCTCTTGGGGCTCTTTGCCTCTGTTGGCTTGTTCAACTTCGTTGTGGTGGTTTTGTTTTATTTATTATGCTTTATTTAAAAAAATTAAAATTAAGTTGTTAAAATTGGAGGGAAAAAAGTATGCTACTAGGAACACAGTTTTAATTGGTAGGAAGGTATGAAGGACATTAGAATTAGACCTCATGAAATTTCTTGTGAAGAGAATATCTTGTGTGTTGTATGGATGCATCGCCTGTCAATTAAAAATCCCATCGGTTAGGTAGGAAATGGAAGCTGGGCCACCCAGGAGGCAGAAAGGATTCTGGGATAGAGCCAAACATGGAAAAGCTCCACCTGGGGAAGATCTGAGGAGACAGACACATGGTACCTGGGCACAGCTAACCACCCACATGGCAGATGCAGGGTAAAATAAATGGGTTATTTTAGTTGTGGTCTAGTAAAAGAGCCTAGTTATATGGTTAAGGTATTTGTAAATATGTTTTGAGTCTGAGTCTTATTTCTGGAAGCATTAGGAGGAAGAACTGAACCCAACTTCCACAACTTTTTCTTTTGATAAATTTTTATCTGAGAGATGTATGCTCAAGGTTCTTAAAAACAAAACAAAGCAAAAAACAAAAAAACAAAAACAAAAAACAAAAATCACAAGGCATCTCCAAGTGTCCCTATATGAGTGAAATGTCCTGTGGCTTCTTCCTTAGTTTGGAAGG
>BDUI01000590.1:87907-100363 GCA_002335545.1 Apodemus speciosus | reverse complement strand
CAATCTTTTTGTTTTTTTAAAGAAGATAAAGATTTAAATACTCTGAGAAAATTATCAGCTGAGGCTGGAAAGGAGTTGGCACTGATAGAAAGGAAATTGCAGGATACACATCTAGAACATATTCATCCAAAGATGGCCTGCACCTTAGTTGTCTTGCCTTCTACTCATTCCCCTACTGGACTTCTCATGCAGAGGGAAGATTATATATTAGAATAGTTATTTTTTTTTTAACACATAAGCAGAGTAAGAAATTAAAAACCTATACAGGTTTTAGAATAGATGCTAAAGGGGGAAATGAGACTTTGTCAATTAGGTGAAATGATCTAGCTGAGATGTGGTACCTTTTACTAATGCTGAGACTGTCTCATTATGAGCACAAGAATAACATTGGCAAAGAGCTTGCAGTGATTTCTTTTTGGAAGAGATTAACAACATATATCCTAAAAGCAAGCAACTTCAGTTCATAAAAAAAAAAAAAAAAAAAAAAAAAGCTAATTGGATTCTCCCTTGTATAAAAAAAGGAACTCCAATTTCTGGGGCCCCTACATTTTATACTGATGCAAATAAACCAGAAAGGGCAGGGTATAAATCAGAAAATATAAGTAAGGTGGTTTAGAATCCTTACAAATCAGTTCAAAAATCAGGATGAAATGCAATCCTTATGGTGTTATTAGATTCTCAAGAATCCCTTAATATAGTAATTGCCTCAATATGTAAAAAGAGTTGCCTAACCTTTAGAGTTGCCTAACATATAGAAACTGCTGAACTTATTTCAGAATGATTCTGGATTGACTTCACTGTTTATTCAATTGCAACAAAAGATCAAAAATAGGAATTATCCATTGTATATAACACACATCGGTCTGCCAGGCCCTCTGACACAAAGTAATAGTCAAATTGATCAGCTATTGATAGGAAGTGTACTAGGGCCTCAGAATTTCACTTTAAAATACCATATCAACAGCAACAGTTTAAAGAAAGAATTCTCTATCACCTGGCAACAAACCAAGGAGATCGTAAAGACATACCCTACTTGCTCATTCTATAACCAAACTCCATTGCCTGCAGGACATAACCCTAAGGGTACCCAAAGGGATGAAATTTGACAAATGGATGTGTTTTATTTTACAGAGTTTTGTAAACTAAATATGTACAGTATACTATAGACACATATTCAGGATTACAATGAGTGTCTACTTTAGCTTCTGAAAAGGCTGATTCTGTTATCATTCATTTATTAGAAGCTATGGCCATTATGGGAATACCTAGACAAATTAAGACTGACAATGCTCCAGCGTATGTCTTTAGTAACATGAAGTGATTTTTTTTTAACATATTATGATGTAAAACATATTGCAGGTAAAATCATTGGTGGAGAGATCCAATTGTACTTTAAAAGAAATGCTTAACAAATAAAAAGGGGTAATAAAGACCCCCAGAGATAGATTACATGATTCTTTATTAACTTTAAAGTTTTTGAATGCTAATGAAAAAAAAAATCTGTAGCTGCTGAGAGATACTGGATTATGAAAAAAAAAAAAAAAAAACTGCTACACTAAACCGGCCTATTTATTTCAAAGATGTCCAAACCTCAGAATGGAAAACAGGAAATGTGTTACACTGGTGGAGAGGTTATGTTTATATTTCCGCAGGATAAAAAAAAGCTTTGGGTTCCTTCCGAATTGGTAAAACCCAGATATGAGACGAGGAGACCTCCTGAAGATCTCAGCTACAGATGAGGAGAAAATCCAAAGGACCAACACAGGTAATGTATGTGCTGATCCCTTCAAATGGAGCACGCCTGAAACTGCCTGCATCGTATAAATGTCTCCAGTCATCACTTCAGCTAGGCATGGCCAATAAATCTTTGTCTACAAACGTCCTCAGGATTCATCCTGCCATCCTTTCATATGGCAGAGATGGAGATTTATTAAGAAAGATGTCTTTCACCTGCTCAAGCAAAGAGCGGAAAATCATGTTTAGCTGATCTACACACACTGATCTACACACACTGCACATTCCATACATTATGTTAATACAGAAATATGCATTACCTCTGAAAGCTTCTGTTCACAGGAAAAAGAAAAAAGAAAAAGAAAACAACACTGACAAGAGTCACCCTCGGGGACCCTGAGATGTTGACAGGCACTGCTGCAGCCTCCTGCCTGACCCTACCTCAGACTGATCAATGCTGTTTCAGCTAAAGACCTGTAGCTCTTCAGGTCCAGCCTCACAGGCTGATCTAGTCAGTACTTCTCTTAAACCTGAACTTTCTCAGCATACAGAGACTRGACAACAAATGCTACCGCTGTCTTTCTTAATACTTAACCATTTTGTCATTTTTCTTAGGCCTCCCCAAAAGAAAACTATGCCCCAAATCAGCAGGAAGCAATTTTAAGAAAGAAAACTGTCTGTTTCCCATGAGGTGGGGTGGAGGAATTTTGGTCATTTGTTGGATGTTGGATGTCTCTTGTCATGTAAGGGGATGGTTACAGCCATGGTCTTGGACAAGGGGGAAATGAAATAGGGAGGTTAGACTCAGGGGTTTTTCCTCTTCCCTTTCCTTTTTGCTATCCCTTCTTTCTTAGATAAGGGGAAGGGGGCTGAGAAGAAAAGTGGAGGAATATAAGAATATTCTAAAAATAATAAAAAAGGGGGAGTAGATTAATGAGTCTACTTACTCTCAAACCAAAAAACTTTCTATAGACATAGTCTTACATTGGTATAGATCTTTGTATTTTGATGCAAAATTAAGGTTTTGTTATCCTGGTACAGAATTTTGTATACTAATACAAATTTAAAGGTTACATTGGCTTAGATTATTGTATATGGACACAAATGTAAGATTTTGATATACATAATGTATGTATGTTTTCAGTTTTTATATGAGATATTGTTCCTACATAATCCTTAAAGATACAATGTAAAGCTCTAATCCTTTTAATAGCTGCCATTATAAACTTTCAGGGATGGTTAAGACATATAAGTTAATAGTCAAACTGATGATCATGTCAGATACTAGTCTAGATCATCACAGAAATATACATGCTGGGTTAAACAGATAATAGGTAGCTGGCAACATCTGCTTGTTCAAATATGCCATGAATAGAGAGATGGTCTTCAAAGGTATCAGAGACTCACAGAATATGGCATTTAAAGATGCTTTTATTAATTTAAGGCTTTTTTGACATTGAGATATATAAGCTCCTTACAGCACCCCATTCAACTTGTAAGATGAAGCACATTGAAGAACTTCCATATGGAATTGCTTTAATTGTGGCAAGCTAGGCACTGGGCAAAGGAAATGCCCTTGCTTCAACTATAGACTAAATGCCGTCCAGAAAACACAAACGATGCAGGAAAGTCGACTGCCAAGCTCTGCCAAGACAGTAAGCAAGTCCTTCATAATTCCTGCTTCACAAAAGGTCTGTCAGCTATACTGGACCAGAGGGCTGAAGATGGATGCTCCAACTTTACAGAGATTACTGGATAGCTGTCCAGGCAGCCAGCCCTCTGTCAATTCTGTCTTAGCAGCTGCTTGGCTGCATTTCCTACTTACTCAGGTAATATTTATTATTTCTCAGGTCTCTGATGACCAGGGTTGAGGACTAGATACTAATAGTCTTACTATAAACTTCAGTTGTTTAGGATTTAAGATCTCTGTCTAAGAAGATGTTTTTAGGATGGCAATACAAGTTAGGATAGAAAATAACTTAGATATAGAACTCTAAACTCACTGAGATAGGATAGATGGACATTATGGATATAAACCCAATAGTTTACATAACTGTCCTACTGTATGTTGTTATAGGAGAAAGAACCTTCTTATTTAGGCAAAAGGGGAAAATGTAGTGGATTGGTCTGATGGTGCTTGTATTTTAATGCTAAGTACTGGCACTCAAGATGTGGTTGTTCCAGACGAGCAGATCCTCATATACACCAAGGGATGCAGCTATGTGAACCTTGCTCCCCAATTTAACTTGTCAATAAAAGGCTAGAGCTTGTAATTATGCTGTGGTGGGAGAAAGGGTGGGCTTGAGGATTGAGTGAGGGGTTACAGGAAGTGGGAAAAGAAGAAGAAAGAAGACAGATGTGGAGGAGGCCGCTGTGAGAGGAGGAAGAGATGGACCATGAGCATGTGGCCAGGAGAAACAGCAATTAAGAAGGGAATTTATAGCTGGGGAAATAAGTTAGAATAGCTCCAAACCTGCCCAATCTAGGCTTATGGTTTATAAATAAAATACCTGGATCATGTGTCTTTGATACAGGCTAGCTAGGATTATCAATTCATTTTACAAACACCCACCTCTCATGACAACACGGGTGAGGACAAGGACGACAAGGACTCTATAATTCTCTCCTGTAAGAGGAGGAGTCCAAAGCCAGCCGTGACATTCTAGAGCCTAGCATAGCTCTCCAAGCTTCTGATGAACTGACTGGTTTTTGGTCAGCCAGTGAGGAGGGTACCCTGGGTGCTTCCCTGGGTCAGGCAGTAACAGGGGGTGTGACTGTGGTGTCCTGCCCTATGGCTCTGCGCTTGCCACCCACCCACCTCTCACATACAAGTAGAGCAAACTGTCATTCTGTCAGTAAAAACCAATGATTTCTTTGGTCTGTGACGCCCCTTGTCTTAGTACCAAGTGTCTGCATTCTGAAAGGGTTTGAGTATGCTGCTGGTCTGAACTCCATGTGGGCAAGTGTGCACCTCACATCTACTCTGTAAGCCTTCCTCCAGTGACCTGAGTATGTGTCTCCAAACTTGCATTCCGGCTCTTACAACAATCAAAGTCATTTGCCTGCCTGCCACCCATCTGCCTGGTTTCAAGTGTCCATGATGAGGAAGGAGAAAGCCAGAGAAATATGTATGAGAGAACCAGGGTAGGGTGGGCAGGCATAGATGGCTCCGTGCATAAGGCACCTGCCGTGGAGGCATGAAGACCCGAGTCCAGATCCCATAACACGCATACAAGGTCAAGACGGTGATGTATGAACGTAATGCCAGCACCAGGAGTGTGGAAGGGCAGAATTGACGAACTTCAAATTTGGTGAAATACCCTGTCTCAAAAACAAAAGTGTTGAGCAATCAAGAAACACACGGAGTCTACCTCTGGCCTTTATACACATGCACACACCAACAGTAACAGGTGTAACACACAAACACTCACAGAATATGCGAGAATGCCCAGAGTGTGTGAAGGGAAGGGGAGGGTAAAAACTTCAACCATTTTGACTTCGAAGTAGGGAAGATGGAAGTGGGACTGGCTAGACGAGAGCCCAGGCTGCCATTCCTGTGAAGGACTAGACACAAGTCCACTTCTGCTTAATGGGTTTTTATCTTACAGAGGAAATGCAAGTGTTAGGACAGTGGTAGAAATTTACACTGATTTGGAACCTATCTGAGACAGTGTACTGACAAGTCTGCCCTTGGGCAGGGCTAAGAGGATGTAAGTCCCTAACCTGAACTCCCCTTGGTCCTGCTGACTCTGAGCCATCCTGAATGCCTATGTCATAACTAATAGAGCAAGGCCCTTTCTGTCCTCGATGCTTCCACCTAACTTTAGAGCTAGGAGAAACAGACATCACCATGGGCCTCAGCGTGGATTTTGGAACTTGACACACATTTCCCTGCCAGAGAAACCCACAGCAGGACAGAGTGGTGTCATGGTAAAGAGGGTGAAAGGTAAAGGCTAAACACACACATGAGACATGCTGATACAGGTGGTGAGGAAACACGGCCCCAGATGAGCCTCTGATAATGGACAGCAGGCTGCAGACAGGGAGGAATGTTAAAGGTGAAGGGGAGGGAGGAGCAGATGCTTCACTACGAAGCTGGTATCTGGTCTATGTGTGGGATAAGCAATATTGTGAGTGTTAACTGGGGGAGTCAAAAAGCCAAGCTACACAGGGTGGCACAGGATGCCATACAGTGTTCAAGTGCTGTGAAAGGAAATGTAAAGAACATGACAGAAGGAGAGGGAGAGGGAGAGGGAGAGGGAGAGGGAGAGGGAGAGGAAGAGGGAGAGGGAGAGGGAGGGCACTGGAGAGCACATGTATCTTCTAGCTCAGGCCTCGGGCCGAGGGAGCAGTGGGCACACACTGGATCTTAGGGAGATGACCTTGGAATTTGAGTTTTTTAAGTCAGACAAAGGCTCCAGTGGCCTTCACAGCAAGGCAGCCTACATAGAAGCACCAGAGCGAGTGATGCTTCTGCCTCCTCTTCTTTGYAGAAGGGGGAGCATGCCGGAAATTGAACCTGGGGTCTTGGACACGCTAGGCAAACACATTACCACTGAGAGGTTCCCCAGGTCTGTTCTCACTTAAAACACGATTTGTATTCTTTTAAATTGCATGTCTGTGTGACTATGTGTGAGTGCAGGTGCCTGCAGACGTGAAAAAGAGGATGTCAGATCTGGAGCTGGAGTAAAGGCAGTTATGAGCTGCCTGGCAGGAGTCGGGGAGGCAGGCTGTGGAGGTGTGCTGGGAACTGAGTGTGGGTCTTCTCAAAGAGCAGCACACACCCTTAACCACTGAGCCACTCTCCAGTTCCTAGTCCTTTCTTTTTTTCCTGTATTTTTAGAATTTTGGTTGTCTAGGGTGCCCAGTCTAGTCTTGAACCTAAAACCTTCCTGTTCCAGCCTCTGGAGTTGGTGTTATAGATTCAGCTTGATAATGCTCCTTGCATACACCACAGCTTTGATGGGCTGGGGTGCTGGGTTCTCTTCACAGCTTTCTATGTGGCACAGTACATAATAATTAACAATGACACTGATTTTCCATTTCTGTTATTCTCATTTTTTTCCATTTCAAACTACGATTCTTAAATGTAGTTACACACAACTGTAAGATTAAATGAAAATACTTTCCACTGATAGAAATTACAGTGAAAGCTTTTATCAGATTTCTAAAGGCTATGAATGTATTCTAGTACCTTCCATGCTCTGATGTTCTTACTCTGTAACACTTCCTCTGAACACCTGATATAGATCATGAAGCCAAACTTATGGGGGAAAATGGTTTAAGGAGATCACATGAGAAAAAGACAAAAGAGAAAAGAACAAAATAAAACAAAAAACAAAAGCACCCAGATCTGGTTAGAGAAATGTGAACATAAAATGTATACTGTACCTGTAATCCCAATATATAAATCAATGTCTTGTTTGTGATGGACAACGGGCCCAGGATCTGCGCCACCTGGACTCTTGGGATGGAGCAGTGAAATGGTACAAAGAGAGCGAACACGGGCGCCAAGCTAGGCAAACAGAGAAAAACTGCTGTAAGATTGGATTCAAACACTGTCAGAAAGACACGAGCAACACCACATATTCATTTCAGTGTGAGATACACACACTGGTTTTCAAACATCCACCAAAGGCAAAACAATGGTCAAGTGTGCATAACACGTTAAGGCAGCAACTATCCCATCTTACACTTAGATGCGCTGGTAAGTAGCTGAGCATCTTCTAATTAAATATAAGGCACTGTGAGCAAACTAAGTGGATGCTCTGCTCAGTTCACACAAATAGCCTGGAATCTGATGGGAGACTATGGAGAGCGTTCAAACCCATCATGGTCAGGCACACGTCACGTCAGTCAGTGGCCAGTCATCTAGCACCATGGCACCGGACAGTTCACTACTCCTGCTCTCCTTTCCAAACTTCTTCATTTCGCCTTACACCATGCCACCCTCCACAGCTCTCTTAAGGGCCCTCTTGTTTCATTTCTTCTTGCTCTAGTCTCTACCTGAACAGTCTCAGTGCTCTGTGACTCCAACTCAGGAAAAGAGGTCAGTGAGTCCTAACAGTGGCAGCACCAGGCTGTGAAACACACTTGACACCTTCCCTTTGATATGTGAATTAGTCACGTGTGCTTCTTGGCCATCACAGGGTCAAGGTGCTGATTACCCTCAAGGGAGAACAACAGTTCTTCCCACTAGGCCCCAGGCTCCTGCTAGAGGACAGGTGACTGGTAAGTCACTGGACCATCTGAAACTGTGCTCTTGCTGGAGACAGGCTCCACTGGGTGGTATACATGGTCACGGGTTATCCTTTCACCCAGAGCTGCCTTTGTATTTCCCTGCTTAGCAAACTTCTCGCATGGCCCTGCTCAGCTCTGCGGGCTTTCTCTGACTACTTCTGGTAGTTGGCAGCTTTCCTCTCCAGCCCCCCAGTCACCAGCTTGGATGTCTGGTGGGCATGTCTAGGAAGATGCCCAGCACAGGATCCTTCTGCACCATGAGCAAGAAGCAGACCCTCACTTCAAGGAGCTCCTTCCAACACTGCAGACTCATGCTCCTAACATGTATGTAACCATGTGTTCATGCATGCATGAACTGTGCGTCTGTCTGTCTGTCTTGGTCTCTCTCTCTCTCTCTCTCTCTCTCTCTCTCTCTCTCTCTGTGTGTGTGTGTGTGTGTGTGTGTGTGTATGTGTGCACACATGTATGTGTAACAGCAGAATAGTTTGGGCATATTCTTGTAACCATTTTCATTAAACACTTGGCTGACTAATATTTTCTAATTTTGGAAACAGCATCAATACAAAAACTATTTCATGATCATTAGGAAAATACAAGAATTATTTTACATTGTTAAGGAAACATTCTCACAACACACCCCTGACCCCATAGCACTGTATCCCTCTTGGTTTTTTGTACGTTTTCTGATTCTGATAGCAACTATATTATACAAATCTCTCTTCTCAATTATAATATTGAAAACAAAACCACTACAGACACAAACAAGGAGCGGGGCAGGGGGGAGACAGACAGAAAGACAGATAGAACGTAAACATAAAACAGCTTTAACAGATATGAACAAGAATGGAACAACACATATACACATATACATACACACACAAAATAAACATGAATGTAAAAATCTTCAATAAAATGCTAGAAAAACAAATACCAGCACAAATCAGGGCCATCCACATCCATCATGGTAAAGCTGGCTTTTTCTGGGAAATGCAGAGTTGGTTCAGCATATGTAGCTCAATAAATCATAAATGAGCTTAAAGACAAAAACTGCATGACCATCTCAACCGATGCAGAAAAAAACTTTGACAAAACTAAACATGCTTTCATGATAGAAGTCCCCAGAGAGTTAAAATACTTAAGGCTGAAAATGACAAACCCAGAGCCAACATCATCCTAAATTGAGAGAAAAACTTGAAGCAATCCCATTGAGGCCAACAAGCGTTAGGCTGGGCTATCCTAACCTCCCACTCCTCCTCAGCCCTACTCCTCCTCAGTGCAGTGCCACAAACACTAGCTGCAGCGATAGGCAAGAGAGAATTAAAGGGTCAGAAGGAAAAGGACAAGTCAAGCCATCTCAATCTGCAGATGACATCATACATGAAATCCCAAAAATTCTACCTGGAAACTTCTAGAAATAATTCCACCAAAGTGGCAGGTTACAAAAGCAATGTACAAAACCCAATAGCTTTTGTATACACTAAAACCGTACACTGCAAATGAGATCACAGACATATTCCCATATTCAGGAGCACCTATGACAACAAAACGCCTCAGGACAGACTTGAGGAAGGTGAAGGACCTATACAACAAACACTTCAGGGCTGGAGCAATGGCTCAGTGGTTAAGAGCACTGACTGCTCTTTCAGAGGTCTTGAGTTCAATTTCCCAGCAACCACATGGTGGCTCACAACTATCTGTAATGGGGTCCCATGTACTCTTCTGGTGTGTGTCTGAAAACAGCTACAGTGTACTCGTATAAATAAAAATAAATAAATCCTTAAAAAACAAACAAAACAAAAACCCAAACACCTCAAATCTCTGAAGAGATTGAGAGAAACACTAGAGAATAAAAGACATCGTGTTTGTGGATCAGTAGAATCAATATTATGAAAATGACCATCCTACCTAAACCAAAATTCTAAATTCTAAAATTTGTACAGCAGCAGAAAACCCCAGAGAGCCAAAGCAATCCTGAACAAAAAGAATACCGGATACAAGGAGATATGAGGTGGAATGAGGGCTAATAATGTTAGTCCTCTAACTAGTCCTCCCTCATTGGGAGACCTCTAACTGGAGAGGGAGGGACAGCAAAAGAGAAGAAGAGGCAAATAGCATTAAGGCTGTTTGATAAAGCCTTGAGGAATTATAATATTTCATATGTACCTAGTATTATATACCATGTATACACAGTGTATTTATAGATATACATGCACACGCACACACACACATGCACACATGCATATGCACACATGCAGACACATTTATCTTAAAGGAAGATAAGCTACTTGGGCTGACAATGCTCTCCACAAGAACCATAGACTAACAAAACCCTAGTGCCAGATACAAGAAACCTCCTTTAGAAGGCTTGGTGGGGGTAGCCTGGACGACTCCCACAACAATTGGGATTATCAACACAGCCCTGGGTTGCCTCTCAGAGGCTGAGGCTGAGCCGCTAATGCTGAAGATACCACAGGACACACTGGGACTGGTGACTTGAGCTGGATCTGACCTGAAAGCCTCTTTCTTGTGGTCTAACTTCTGTGGTTCTAGAAAATACTATGCAAGCTGCCAAGCTTGGGGGAGGGGGAGGGGCAATTAAACAGTCCTACCCAGCTGCAATATCTATGAACCATGAATTACCTGCCTGGCAAAATATGCATAAAGGTGCAAGAAGTGTCAAACAACAGCTGTTTACTTGAACCTAAGGTCCACTCAGCTGAAGGAACATCATTCTGGCTACTAGAACGCAGCCATCTTCCCCGAGGAGCCCAGGCCCAATGGAGAGAACATCTAAAGTACTTCCCCTGCATCTATGGCTCTCTGGTAGTTTAGAAACAAAGCAACTTCTAAATGCCATACAAAAGAACCACATTTTACCTAACCCTCCCCCTAAACACAGTTGTTTTCTTTTCATCCAGGAGAACAAATTAGTCACCTGTAGGCTTAAAACACTCCGAAAGCACCCTACCTCAGTAAAGCCCAAATTCAAACAGGCCCCATGGTGCCCATTCACACCACACCTGCTCTTCAGCTCTGACAGCAGCAATTTGCGCAGAGCAGAGCAGTCCTCCCAGACCACAACTCCACCCTACTCTGTGTTCCCTACCAGCCATCTTTCCCCTGATACCTCCCAATCTGTGGGATCCACTCACGCAGCTCCTCTCTTCCCAGTCAGACACAAAGACAAGACAGAGATGTTGGCCTTTAAATATTTAGAAAAATATTGCTAGTGTGCAGGAGGGAAAGTATGTGCCACAGAACATGTGTGGGTGTCAGAAGACAACTCTAGGAGTTCTCTTTCCACTGTGGGTTCTAGGGATTGAAGTCAGGTCACTGGGCTGAGACATCTCACTGCCAATCTAACTCTGGCCGTTTTGTTGGTGCCCTTTTCTCACTTTCCAGAGCTGATCATTCTCAACACATATTTGTGTAACAAATGAATCTTCCCTTACTCTAGAATAGTGGCCTGTGGTCACATAGCTTAGGCAGGCAGATGACACCCAGAGGCCTGCTCACAGGAGAGCCACTACCATGTGCAAGTATGTGGTAGAGAGGTGGGACAGAGAGATAACTGGAATGGTTTGAGCATTATGAGGAGAGGTGGAAATGAAGACTTGAAGGTGGAGGGGAACAGCCTGTTGTGAGAGGCCAGCCCTGACACATATAGCCATGGTGGAGTCCCAGCCTGTGCTGCCAATGAGAACATGACTGTGAAGCAGCAGGAGTGTGTGTCTACAGCCTATATCACCACCAAAGACTATGTGGATGCCCCTGATTTGGGCTGCTGCCTGGGACCATATTGATGTCCAAAGGCTGCCTGCACACAACTGGCCTTGTCCCTGACCCCTTGCTGGCTACAGCACTCCCTGCACCTCACCTGGGCAGCACAGTAGAGCTGGCCCTGGTGACATGAGTGTGGAAGAACTGGCAGGCTAACCAACCTGGCTACCACCAAGGCCCAGACCCAGGGCTCTGAGTTGGCCCACCCCACCACCTACTCCATCCATGAACTGCTGGAGCATGTGAAGGGGCGGGTCCTGCAGATCCAAAGCTGCGAGATCTCCATGACACAGGGCAACAACAGGATATCCAAGATGAGTCCAGGTCCTCACCCATCCAGTATTGATAGAGTAGTAGAAGCCAGAGGCCTCGAACCAGTCCAAGGACTCAGGCAATGAACATTTGCAAGTAAAGAGGTTTAGACAAAAGGGTGTACTGTGAGACACACTGACAYACCGCATCTGACAGGATGAGATTTGTTTGTTTGCTTTATCTTTAATCTTTACTTTCTATAGGGGCTGTTGCAAGGGTAGAAGGAGGATATGAAGAGAGGAGAGGAGTGGGACCAGGTGCATGGTGTGAAATCCAAAGGATCAATAACAAGTTAAAGAAATGGCAGCACAGCACAGAACTTGCCTTTTGTTACACCTCCCCTCCCCCTGAGAGAGAGAGAGAGAGAGAGAGAGAGAGAGAGAGAGAGAG
>BDUI01000590.1:67143-87804 GCA_002335545.1 Apodemus speciosus | reverse complement strand
GAGAGAGGGAGAGAGGGAGAGAGGGAGAGAGGGAGGGGAGAGAGAGAGAATAAAACTTTCTGGGTTTGGTGAGATGACTCAGCAGTTAGGAGCACTTGAGCACTTGTTCTTACAGAGACCTTGGGTTTGATTCCCAGCACATGTGGTGACTCGCAACCATCCGTAACACACATGTACAGGTATACAAGTGAGCAGAACACTCAGATATAAATCTATAATTTAAAAAGTATTTCCTTATTTCATCACTTTTAATAGGATTAAAGCAAAGTCTCATGTCTGTACTCAGAACATGGTTTGGTAAGGTTAGGTGTGATGGGATCTCAGCACTTGAGAGACAGAAACAGGAAGCTCTCCATAAGATGGAAACCAGCCAGGGCTACATACTAAGACTCTGTCTCAAAAACAAGCAAACAATAAAAAACAAACAAAAATCCAACACACATAACAAGACAATGGCCTAGTATTTTCTGAGAAATACCAAACTCTCAGGGACAGACTCTGTGCCAAGAGGTGCTCACCAAGACGAGGGTCAGTTCCCAGCACTAACATCAGGTGTCTCACAGCCACTTGTAACTCCAGCTCCAAACAATCACACACCCTCCTCTGGCTTCTATGAGCACACGCACATACATGGCACTCACTCACACAGACACATAAATTAAAACAAATCTTAAAAAATAAGAAACCCCTTCTTCGTTAGACAGTTGCACTGGGGCTCCCTTGCCCTCTCCCCCTCCCCCCCAACCACATTTGCACCGTCTCAACTTATAGGAGCTCTTCTCCTTACATTTATCAACAAATGCAACATAAAAATGATTTCATTAAATAGCCTGAAGCACAGTTCTTGCTTGAGGTCACAGTTCAACATAACCTCCACCCCCCCCCCTAGAAAATAAATGACAGTAATTTCAGTGCCAACAGCTTGTATCTTATCCAGCAAGAGAAGAAGTGTAAAAAGTCCTTAGACACTAATCACTGTATTGTTTCAAATGATGACTAAACAGGAGACCACATATGGGAACCGTGCAAAGGCACACATTTTAAACCAGGGCTATCTGGGTTGTTTTGCTGAAATTTTGTGTTGCTATTTCTATATACACAAGGCGTCACAAAATACCATAATGTTATTAGTCACTGACCAGTTTCTCTCTTTTCCTTATTTTCTGACAACATCTGTTCTTTACATTAGCAACAATCATTCACAGTGACCTTTTACGTAGTATCAATAGCTAACTTATGGGAGCCTTATCTTAAGCAAAGAGCTAGAAGCACTTTGGGGAATAGAAGATGGGTCAGAGGATGAGGCTGCAGCAGATTTTCAAGACAAACGCTCAGACGGCTCTACCTTCTTTAAAATGGAATGTGCCAGGCCCTGGCTTATATACCTTGCACTGCATTTAAGCAAAATGGGACTGGCACATACTAGGAATTTTCAGTTTGTTGACAGTCCACAAAGATGTCTGGCCCAGGATTCATAGAGATCCGCCAAACCTGGTAGATGCACCCTATCTTTGGTATAAGAAGTAAGTCTAAGAAAAGCCGGAAGCCTGCAGATGCTGCTGTAGCTGCATGGGAGATAAAACGCTAGGCTTGTTTTGTTGTTGAAAGTTACAGTGGCATCTTTACCCGTGAACTCGGTGTCTCATAGAAGTGAGTGGACATCTGTGTGAAGCGTTTTCTTCGTTTGTTCTCTGAAGTATGGTCATGAGTGTATAGTAGGTACTCTGTAACTAGTAATGATACTAAAGGAATAAATCAGTTACCTACTAACTGATTACTAAGTACTCTGGTCATGGAATCACGGTCCTCCACTGCCCAGGCCAGTACAGCGAGTCCTGTCCTTCCAAGAGCAGCACACACGTATGACAGGCCAGATCACAGGTGGGCATGGGTGACGCCACCTCTCTGGCCTACCCAGAGCACGATCTGCAGTAGATACCCGCTGGGTTCAAGGAGTGAGCTCGAAGCATCATAGGAGCAGAACAGGTCTCTCTGGTCCTGTGCACCCGAGGTTGCACTTGTCAGGAACATGTCTCCCAACTGTCCTCAATCGCTCTGTGTCCACTGTTACTGAGTCAGTCAGTTGTCCCATACACTGAAAATGTAACTAACTTACACACAAGGAAGGCCTTTCTCCCTTACCACAGAAACCCATCTTTTACACAGCTGTTCAGATTCAGACTCTACACCACACTCCTGATACCACCATGTCTCCAGGCAGACACCACTACTACACTTGGCATTTTTCCTTAACCTAAATTTTACATAAAATATCAACATAAAGTCACCATTAACTATACTTATTTCTCTCCCTTCCCCCTCTTTCAGTTTAAAGTTTACTGCTTCAAAAAGTTTTAAGACTTAAATCTTTATGGAAAAAAATTTTTAAAAGTTCCATAGATATCAGCATTTCACAAAGTCCAAGGGGCTTTTGAATAGTTTTTTAAAATCAGTATCAGAAAAAAAAAATCTCACTTCCCATTTGAAAAAAAGCATGTAGCATATGTGAGATTAACTGATCATAGCTCTGCTCAGTCACAGGATGACAGGAAAAAGGCACCACCATAAAAGGACGCCTGCTCGGTCGCTCTTAAAGCAACATGACCAGCTTAGCTGACTCCAGTCTGGGCAGACACGGACTGCCACACGGAGGCCCTAACCACCTTCTGATATGTAAGTACCTGACATTCTTCTTTTTAAGTTAAGGAATACTTTGAAAAACCTAAGTTTCAAGGTAAAAGTGAAGGAAAAGGAATATATTAAATAACTAGCTGTAATAACTGGCTGTTTAGATTTCCTTGAGGTTACTAGCAGCTCAAAATAGCTCCTGGGATGGAAGCAATGAATGAAACATTATTTTATGAACTCCTGTATGAACTCACAATACAAGTAAGTATCAGCAAATAACATCGGCATTTCAGAAATCTTTACTATAAAGAAAAAGGAACAGTGGTGATGAGACAGAACATTCCTAAATTTGAATATAGTTTATACACAATATAACCATTTAGCCAAACTTTAAAAAATTTATTACATCTAACTACATAGCATGCATTTATGTACAGAAAAGTATTTTTGACAATAACTTTTTTCAGGACAGACTATCAGCAGCAGACTTCCTGGGGTAAAGGGCTTATTTTCTAATGCATCAGATACAGAAAAGTATTTTCTAGTTTGCAAAAATATTTTATCAGTTTATCCTCCCGCCTGCTGCCTCAGAAGCAAAATAATTCTAAATACCAACTATTTTAAGTGAAAATAAAATTTKTTATTTACTTCCTATTATTAGGTGACCAGTAATGAGCCTCCACATTTATATTCTAAAAATTTTGAAAAAAAAATTGTAAAACAAAGATTATATGTAGTGATTTAAAAGTTCAATTTCCAGGGGAAGAGCAGAAGTTAAGAGAAATGTCTAACAGAATATAAGCATTTCAGAAATCTTTACTATAAAGAAGACTGGGGGCTGTAGGTGTGGTGGTACTCTCTGGCAAGGGTGTCACCTGGAGTAGAGTGTAATGTTAARGGAGGGCTTGGACTCGGTCCTTAAACCCAGGCTCCATCATTTACAATTGCTCAGTCCCATGCAAGTTGCTGAGGGTTTCTAGCTTTGGTCGCTTCATCCAGAAAGTGGGCAGAAATGTTTCTGCCAAGCCCTTCTCTGACTCTCTCTCAGAGTAGGTGCTGGAACACTTCATACCACTCCCACACTGCCCATCAGCTCACAGAAGCATAAATCTAATAGGCAAGGTTTCTTTGCCCTATCACTTCTGCACAAATTATTTTCTTGAGCTTGTCTGAAGACGTCTGCTTTCTGTAACAGTGTATGCGAAGCTCTAGCTGTGGCTTTCTAGTATCTCAGAGTGTCTGTCTCTGGGGCTTCATGGTGCTTTGTGACCTAAAACTGCTAGGGCAGACAGTCCCACAAAGCAGCCTTGCTCGCAGGCTTGTAATACGTGGGTGGCTGTGGTAATAAGTCCTTTTATAAGCTTTTGGCGGGCTTCCTAGAATTAATTAGTGTTATGATCAGTCACCTAGCAGAGTAAACTCTGTGACAACTGAGCTCCCTCCAGGACTTCCAAGCATGCATGGTAGACTTTTACTAGAGAGCTACTGTAGGTCAGCCTGCACAGTCTGTGATGTGAAATGTACGTGCAAGGCTCCCGATCCTGACCTGCAGACACCAAGAAATGAAAGCATTTACAGGGAGACCCTTCTCTTTGTCATAGCAAGAGGAAAGGTACTGGAGGTGGGCAATGTTCTCCTGTCTGGCCTGGACTATTTGTGCCATCTTGCCATGGTTACAAGGCTGGATCACACATGCAGCACCCTCTGCATGCTGTGGAGGCAGAGACTCTGTTCCGGTAGTCCAATAAGGGTAGAAAGCGTATTGTCAGATGTCCGTACCGCCCTAAAAACAGTGCAAGGCAAACCAGCAGCATAAAGCTTCGCTGGGCTTCAAATTCTCTTCAGTTGAAACAGCAGTCAAAATGTTTTGTTGCTGAAATCTTGTTAAAAGTAGTAAACTCACTTATAAAATCTTTACTTAGTGGACATGGCGCTACGCTCCTTCAGTCCCAGGACTTGGGAGGTAGAGGCAGGAAGGTCAGGAGCTCAAGACCAGCCTCTACCCATATAGTAGTAAGTTTGAGGCTAGCCAGGAGCACAGGAGACCCTATCTTAAAAACAAAACATACCCCCAAATACTCAACTCTCCTGTATTCACCTTAAAACATGCTCTACATTAATGACTGCTTCATTTAAGCCACCTGTCTAGCTCATCTTTCTCAGACATAAGTCTGACTTCTATGTCGGAAGTTCTGAAACACCTTCCTGTTTGTACTTGCTTCCACCCACTTCTACTTATCTCTGTCTTAGAAACGGGAACCAGGGATAACACGTCCTGTACTGAATGAGATTTTTCTGGCGGTAAAGAGGCGAGTTTAAACTTAGCAGCTACAGCTGTGACTTTAGCCAATTAGGTGCTCCTGCCCTGGCCTTGGAGAATGCTCCAAGGCAGAGGTCTGACTAGGAGCCACTACTATCTGTCATGCTTGCTGTCTCCGACGGAGAGCAAGGACTTGTGAGCTGAGATTTGGCCATTCTTTTCGATCTTTGGGTGTGTAAGAACTGCCCTCACACACCCTCACTCTCAGAACTTCACAGGAGTGAGACACAAAAGCCACAACCTCAACAATACTCTGCCTTCCTGGGGTGGAGTGGGAGAGGAAGTGGGAAGTAGAGGTCAGGAAGCTCCCTTGGGCAGCTGCTTTCCACAGAAGCTTTAGTGACAAGCCATGTTAATGATGCAGGGGAAGAAGAGGGCCACAGGTTTCTAAATGAAAGACTGGGCACTCAAGCAGAGAGAGGCTCTGTTCAGGCTGGAGCCAGGGGCTGGGTCAGTGAAGATGGCCAGTGACCCAGAGAAAGAGAGTAGAGATGCGTTATAAGAGACAGGAGCTGCTGAGCTTTCAGCCTGCCCTCGGTCTCTCAAGGGAAAAGGCCATTAGGCCACTGCACAGACAAGAGGGGAAGGACTGCAGACAGCAGCTTCAGACAGGCACAGGCAGATAAGGACATAGACATGGGGGGTGGGGAGCAGGGCACAGGGCAGAGTTAGGGGCTGCAAGAAAAAACCCATTGGCTGGGGAAGAACAGAGCCCTGACTTCCCATGTAATCTTGAAACATTCTGAGAAAATGACTCAACTCATCCTCAATTCAGCATAGCCATGAATTAAGGAGGCTTAATGTAAAGCCTGAAACTCCCTCCAGCTGGGAGGGTACAGAGTGCAGGCTATTTCTAGAAGCACCCTAAAAGGAAGAATATCAGGAACACACACCTTCATTACAAGGCCTTTCTAGTATGCAGCTAGTGATCCCTTGTGTAAGATCTCATACATTTGCCTTCCTTGTGTGGAATGAGTGTGATAGTAGCCTCCTTTTAACTCTTACAGTAACTTACACACGACGTCATTACCTTTGATAAAGCCACACAAGGAATAAATAATTACTGAAAAGTGACAGAAAAGTATCTGGAATATGTCCAGCTCCAAATGTGAGAGAATTTTCACCCATCCAGCGCCCTCCCAGACGCCGCACACTTTCCATTAGCCCCAGAAGGTAGCTTTCCAATGCAGCTGGTCTTCACTGAGCACCCACTGAGTCAGGCACCTTGAGAGGTACGGAGGGCAGGTGAACCGCAGACTGCTGTGTGAAGAGTTCCCCGACCTGAAAGATGGCTGGATGTGGACTATGTTACGGGCTCAGCTGCAGCATCACAAAGGTCAGATCTGTGGCTCCGTGACTTACCACACTTCCAACAGCCAGAGAACGTGAGCTTCCCTCAAAGGCTGGTCATGGTCAACTGTACCCCGAATAAAATCAACTCAATCTATTCAACTTAGGGAAAGGATACAAGAGAAAATGAGGCGACAGTGGACAGACAGAAACACAGCTATCAAACAGGATTCAAAACTGATTTCATGGTAAAGAAAGCACTGAATAATACATTTTCTCAACTAGGTCACTGTGGCACGTTCTGATTATTGACAGCATATGGGAATGGACAACCCGACCAATGGAATCAATATTCCTTTAGTAAGCTGGATGCTTACTAAATGCCACCTGCCCATTTTACAGGCAAACAGCACACACAACAGCTGTCTAGTCAATTGAAGTGGGGTGGGAACAAACGCTTGACCTAGTGCTGCTGGTGTTGACACTGGGCTAAACTCAGATGTCTCTGTTTAAAGAGGAACAAAGCAGCTCTGTCCACACACTTGACAAATGCTAGCTAATGAGAGAAAAGCAAGAGTGACTGACTTCTCCCTCAGGTCTGTTATCAAGGGCATTGAAACAGCCTCAGCTACCTCTGAGCTGCGACCCCTCCCTCAGAGGACAATGTCCTTGGTATTCAGTCACCCCTGTGGGCTGTTCCCTTTGTTTTCCATTCATTTTATTTCCCCCCAACTCTAAGCATTTTCCCACAACCTTATCTTTCCTCAAGAAAATAGCCAAAAGGAAGCCAACAGCAACTGGGGAAGAGTTAGTTAGATTAACTGTAACCGACAACATACCCAAAACACACACACACACACACACACACACACACACACAACTTTCAAGAATGTCAGAGGAGGACGTTGGAAGGAATCTAACATTTATTCTGAGGATTGTTGATGCCTTAATAAAAAAGGTAGAGTGAGGATGACAGGAAAGCTGAAGGGTCAAATGTTACATTGCAGACACAGAACACTATCTCTGCAGTTTAGCAGGAAAATCAGAGAATGACAAGATGGCTTCCAAGGGAGTGGAATTTGGGGGGGTAGACCACACCGTTTTATACTTTCGTATTTTTAGTGGTTTTAGTCTACACATGCTAGATCCTGGGAGGACAGAAATGATACCTCRCTGACCTATCATAGTASTTTTAGTTTTAATTCAGGCACACACGTGTATATAGGTATATTTATGTGTATGCTTACATACATATTCGAAACATGTCAGAAGCTGCTGCCTAAGAATAATTAAAATGAGGAATAATTAAATACATTCAAATGCAAGTCATACTTTGAATGATGAAAAGGAGARCCTGAGRTCCAGACAGGCACACTGAGTGCGAGCACGCAGGACACTGGCGTGTGTGAGAAGGAATCCGAGCAGCARTGCYGAGCCAGGGCCTCACAGGAGCCACACGGCACTYGCCACACTGTCTGTCTCTCCTTCAGTTCTAGACCCTCTTGCTCTGCATCCCTGGGATCCAGCATATTAGACTAAAAACACYGAAAGTACTGTTTGCTAAAAGTATGAAGCTAACTTAAGCCTCCTGAGAGTAATCCAGAGGATGATTAAAGGAAAGAACAAATTCTAACACTGAGGGCATATAATAAATCGATATTTGTTGCCTTTAGGAATTGGGTAACAACAGCCAAGKATGGGAAAGGACTTTCCTCTTAATGTGGAGATAATGAAGTGTACTGAAATGACAGCATTGAGAACACAGGGAAGACAGAGACATGAACTGAGGAAAATGTAGAATTAATCCCCAGAAGCTGCTAAGTATCCGAAAGGAGTCTATTTTCAAACCATCTCCATCTGCTTACCAAGGCCACTTTCTGACCTAGCCTGTTTACATGTCTATATTCTAACACTCGGCCTTTGGCTGGCTCTGGCCCGACAGTGGTCAGTCAAGATCCATGTCCCAGCCTCACTTGGGCCTGGCTTCCCCTGCTCTTGGGAAGGTTGCNATGGGAAAGGACTTTCCTCTTAATGTGGAGATAATGAAGTGTACTGAAATGACAGCATTGAGAACACAGGGAAGACAGAGACATGAACTGAGGAAAATGTAGAATYAATCCCCAGAAGCTGCTAAGTATCCGAAAGGAGTCTATTTTCAAACCATCTCCATCTGCTTACCAAGGCCACTTTCTGACCTAGCCTGTTTACATGTCTATATTCTAACACTCGGCCTTTGGCTGGCTCTGGCCCGACAGTGGTCAGTCAAGATCCATGTCCCAGCCTCACTTGGGCCTGGCTTCCCCTGCTCTTGGGAAGGTTGCYCCATCTACCCTGGGGAAGCTAACCACATATGTCATGCTGTCTGTACTCTGAAACCACAATTTCTCAGTTCTTTAAGGGCTCATGAGACAGCTGCTCCTCAAAGGACTGGAGGGAGCACCACAGAGAAGGACCCAACATGATCTTTAACTTCTCAGGCCCATATGAGGTCCTTACCAGACACCATTTAAAGGTAGGTAGGCAGACTAAGCGAGTGCACAAATGTGAAGAAGCTGTAAAGAATACTGGGTGATGACGCTCTTGCAAGAAGAGCAAAGTAACACTTCTTCCTCCAATTAACAAAATCATTACCTTACTTCAATCAATCTACGTTCAATGTTCCAAATTTAGGCTGTATAGATAAGTCCCCAATTACTCAAACAGTATTATCTGTTGGCACATATAATATCCAAGCAGGCGTCTTTCTGTGTGCTCCTGTGCACATGTGTTTGTGTGTGTGTGTGTGTGTGTGTGTGTGTGTTCACTCTCCCTCAGAGTACCATGTCATGCAATCAGCTTTCCTTAACATACTTCCAGTCAAGAAACAGTCTTGTTTTACCACTTTCACATGCCACGGCATGCTGAACTGTTTAATGCCTACAAGTCATAGACTGAAAGAATCTGAGCTGTTCACACATTTGCATCTTCCTGTTGCAGCCAATGCTGGGTAGAATACTCCCATACCTGAGCTATTTGAAACCACTCCCATTTTTAGCTGTACCAGATGCTAAGACACAGTTCACAGACTCGCCCAGGCCTCATGTGCAAGCTGCAGCTGTCCTTCACTCTCTTGTGCTGAGGTGGCTCTCCTAATCTTTACTGTAGTGGTCAACATGGAGATGCTGCAATTGCACCCCACCCCCCACCCCACACCAATGTTTGAGATTACATTTCATGAACTTGCTATGAAAAACTCCTCAAAAGTGGTAAGTAAGATTTTCAGGAGGAAAATTCTTACACAAGTTAGAAAAGTACCTGTCAGAGTTGTTGGGCGCTCCTCGGTGCCAAGGCTTGTCTAGAAGCTGCACTCTCCCTGTGTCTACACTTTGCCTCCTGAACAGTGGAAGGCAGGCTTTCGGTGAATGTGCAGCTTCCTGCACTTTTTCATTTCATTAACTTCACAGCTGACTTTTTATTTACTTCTGTTTTTGCTGGGCAAATTAGGCTCCTCCTAGACTTAAGTGATACAGCAAACATCTATTTTCAATCTTTTTATTTTAAGCATCTCAAAAATTTCTCACATGGTATCTTCTTTTAGTCAAAGGTTTCTTATACATATATTTTTCATTTCCAAATTCACTCTTTATTGCTTTGTCATTGGTTTGTAGTTTGGCTGTGCTGTCCTCCAGCTGTGCAGTCTGCTCAATACTGACTTTCTGGATGTCTTATGATGGCTGAGTTTAAGACATGCTTATGACTTCAACACATAGTCTACTAACTCTTGAATCGTGTTGAGCAAGCCTTCAGTGCCTTTTATATCCTTTGTGGAGTGGGCTGCTTTCTGAGACAGGGTCTCTGTACAGCTTCAGCTGTCCTGGGTCTCATCTGTAGACCAGGCTGACTTTGGACCCAGGATCTGCCTACCTGCCTCTGCCTCCCGAGTGCTATCAAAGGCGTGTCTCATCACAGCCTGGCGACTATTAATTTTGGCAGTAAGGCTAGACTCCTACTGGCATCTTAATTTCTTAATTTCAAAGTTGCCTTAATTTCTTTTTGTTCTGATTGTGGCCCACCCTGTTATCATGACTTAGGTGGTATGTATCTTCACAGCCTTATTCTGAACCTTTCTGAATTGCTTTAAATTACATTTTCTTTGAGCAACATATATATGGATTTAAAAATAACAAAAACAAAAACCCTTCAAACTGGTAGTCTTCCCTGTAACCAGCAGTTCCATCCATTTAAATCTGTGAGGGCATGCTTTCTACCTTCTGCATCTTCTACTCTTCATCTTCATCGTATCCTATCACCTGTCCATTTCCTTTCTGGTCTTCTCTGAGATGGCAAGATGCTTCCTCTCACTTGTTTGGTCTTGCTTTAGGTTTTATTTGTATTCTGTGAGGACACGTCCATCAACACACGACACCACAAGCAGAGCCCAGAGCCAGTGAGCATCCCTCTTCTCTGTCAGAAGTGAACAGAGGCCTGGTCCTCCACGCCAGGCACAGGTAGGTCTAGAGTCAGTGCTCTAACCGTCGTTGATAGAGAGTCCGTCCCCTTTAAGATACAGCAGCAGCAACCAACACTGAAAGAACTCCCTCCATGTTAGTGACAGCCACATGAGACGTACAGTCTCCAGAGAAGGGTGGGTTTTTTCTTTAAGATACAATCACAGATTGTATTGCATGGCTTCTCCACTTTCACTGCCATTCTCTCTCTTTCTTTCTTATATGGAATTTTACTGTTAGAACTTTTAGATTTCTATTTTAGGACTTGAAATTAGGCTTCACATTATTTATGACCAAGAAAAAACTTTAAATTATCCAAATGTGCGCCAAGGGAGCGGCTCCATAAATTATGTATTAACACACTGGATACCGATTCAACACTTTGGAAAACTGGAGTATCCATCAGATGCCTAATAAAATCCAGACAGTAAAAAAAAAAACATTAACTACACTGCCGTGGAGATTTATTTACTACCAAGGCAAAACACAAAACACCACATTACACTACTCTTACTGGGTTCAACACACGCTGTGTGCCCAATTTAAAATTTTTTATTTGAAGCAGCTTGAGTCCCTCTACCACACACACTCAATCTCACACATGAAAGAGAAGTGTGCTACTGCTGAGGTAGACTCAAAGTCCCTTTGAACCTGACCTTCTTTTTTTCCATTCTGAGAAAGGGTCTCACTGAGATGGACAAGCTGCCCTCAACCTCGTGATGCCCCTGCCTCAGCCTCCAGAGCAGCTGGGGGACGGTTATATACCCTACATTTATTTTTCCTTTTTATTTTAGTTATGAATACAAATTCTTTTTCATAGAGCTTAACTTTCAGTTCCTAATATGACCTAAGATTATGTCTCATGCTTTTTAGGTTAACACATATCAGATACTGTGGTAAGTTCATACTTCACTACATGTTTGACTGATTTCATTTCCTGGCAGTGATATGCGTTTTGGAAGGAAAAAAAAAAAAAAACTCAACCTAAATTCAATTTAAAAGCCAAGTTTAATGCCCGTCTAAAATGTGGGGAACTTTACATGATTTTATTCTTAACCACACCATGATTCAGAAAAAGGGGGATTTCTGTCTGAAGGTAGTGAGCTCCCTGGGGTTACAAAACACACTTGACCTATTTAGAGGGTTCCATTTCCTTTGCCCAAATTCTGCCAAAGCCACTAACTATAAAAGTAAACACATAAATTTTATTCTTGGTTTATTCCAGAGGGAATTTGCACACTGAAAATTCTAAAGTAGGTGTATAAATGACTACGTTGCTGAGTTAAATAATTTTAGCTAAACAGTCCTTACTTGCTTTACTCCTAGTAATTGTGACCACTGCTGGATACAGAAATGGCTAACAACTTTACTACACCACTGGCAACTTCTCACAGCAATAACTGTGATCTCTATGCACACCACAGCACAGCCAGGATATTAATGCCTTTGCATTACAGCCTGGTCTTCATCATTGGGCTGGTGGGAAACCTGTTGGCCTTGGTTGTCATTGTTCAAAACAGAAAAAAAATCAACTCGACCACTCTCTATTCAATGAACTTGGTGATTTCCGACATCCTGTTTACCACAGCTTTACCCACTCGGATAGTCTACTATGCGCTGGGCTTTGACTGGAGGATTGGTGATGCCCTGTGCCGGATAACTGCTCTGGTGTTCTACATCAACACATATGCAGGTGTGAACTTCATGACTTGCTTGAGCATAGACCGCTTCTTCGCTGTGGTGCACCCTCTGCGCTACAACAAAATTAAAAGAATCGAATATGCAAAGGGTGTCTGCATATTTGTCTGGATCCTGGTCTTTGCTCAAACACTGCCACTGCTCCTTAACCCTATGTCTAAGCAGGAGGAAGACAAGACTACTTGCATGGAATATCCAAACTTTGAAGGGACAGCGTCTCTGCCATGGATTCTGCTCGGAGCCTGCCTGCTAGGCTATGTGCTGCCCCTCACAATCATTCTCCTGTGCTACTCCCAGATCTGCTGCAAACTCTTCAGGACTGCCAAGCAGAACCCACTCACTGAGAAATCTGGTGTGAACAAAAAGGCTCTCAACACAATTATCCTCATCATTGTCGTGTTCATCCTGTGCTTCACACCCTACCACATGGCCATCATTCAGCACATGATAAAGATACTCTGTTCCCCTGGGGTCCTGGGGTGTGAGGCGAGACATTCCTTCCAGATCTCTCTGCACTTCACAGTATGCCTGATGAACTTCAACTGCTGCATGGACCCTTTCATATACTTCTTTGCATGTAAAGGGTACAAGAGAAAGGTCATGAAGATGCTCAAACGTCAAGTGAGCGTGTCAATCTCCAGTGCAGTGAGGTCAGCCCCTGAAGAGAATTCACGGGAAATGACGGAGTCTCAGATGATGATCCACTCCAAGGCCTCCAATGGAAGATAAAGGCACGTGGGACTTTACAGCACAGCAAGCTGCAGGATGGAAATGTCCTGCTCCCAACCAGAATGCCTTCCGGTTGTCCTCTCTGGGCACGATTCCCACTGCCATCCCACCAGCCAACACACTGGGATCCAGACCAGATCAAGGGAATAAAAAAGCAAGTTCAACTTCATAAATGAAATATATATAAAGGAAGGCTATCATAATAAGTCTCAATGTAAAAAGAAATGCTCTGTGAAATTACTATTTCTTGCCAATAGTTTGGCAAAAGAAAGAAGACTAATTGCACTGTATATTGCCAGTGTAAAAATGTTAATATTGTAATATATGAAACATATTTCTTAATTTACACCTCTTTCAATTTTAGATATTATCATATCCTTAGTAATATGTTTTTGTTTGTTTTGTTCTGAGACAACTGTTTTAAGAAACATTTTGTGAGATAAAGAACAGAATGAGAGTATTAACCTGCCACTATAAACTACCAGCAGAAGTTCCAAGTATAATTAACGAGAGGTAGATTTTAAGAGCAATGGTAGAAATGTGATGACAGAGGCGACGAAGTGTCAAGCCCTTCCCTGAGCAGCTGGGATAGTGTCTGTGGACCACTGCTCAGAAATACGACAGGGCTTCCCACACAGGCATCCAATGAAAATGTCCACGTGCTCCCTTTTTAGGAATAGAAAATGTGCACACATGCTTGAGTCTTGAGGGGACTTTTGCTCGGGTTGGTAGTGCCTGGTATCTACACAACTGTAGATTAGGTTATGAGAACTGGARCAATGAGGATTACAATTATAATTGCCATACTCGCATAAATCAGAAAGTTAATGCTATAAAAGTAAACACATAATTTATAAATTAGTAGTTTTCAGGATTTTTTTTCCTTTTTTTTTTTATATTTTTATTATTATATGTAAGTACACTGTAGCTGTCTTTAGACATACCAGAAGAGGGCTTCAGATCTAATTACAGATGGTTGTGAGCCACCATGTGGTCACTGGAATTTGAACTCAGTACCTTCAGAAGAGCAGTCAGTGCTCTTAACCTCTGAGCCATCTCACCAGCCCTTTTTTTTCCTTTTTAAAACCCTTTTTTAAAAAATTTATTGTATGTTTGCCTGCATGCAAGGCAGTGCAGCACATGTGAGCAGTGCCTGCAGAAGCCAGAAGAGGGTGTCAGAGCCCCTGGGATTAGAGTTATAGATGGTTGTGTGCCATTACAGAGGTGCTTAAAATCAAACATTGATCCTCCAGAAGAGCAGCTAGTGCTCTTAATCACTGGACCTTCTCTAGCTATGTCAGTCTAGCAGGCCTGGAATTCTCTATGTAGACAGGCTAACCTTAGACTTGCGTATGAGCCTCCCGCCTCCTGCCTCCCTCGAGATGGAGCTACAGGTGTGAGTCATGTCCTGCTGGGATTCTCTGTGATGTCACACACCTGCTTATACAAATACTTTAATATGTGTAGCAAGGTCTTCCTAAGTTCCTAAGCCCTGTTTGCCCGATCAAATTTGGTTTGCTCCAGACCTGAAATTCCCCCAGTACACTATCTCACTTAGCAATGATAATAGGGAAGAAATAACACTATACCATGAGCCATAATTTCAACTTTTATTGAGCTGTATGCCCAGGAAATATTTCATTTTAGTAAAATTAACCTGTTTTGTCTTTTGAGACAGAGTCTCATTATATAGCCCAAGGCTGGCCTGTGACTCACTTTGTATCCCAGGCAAATATTTATCTAAGATCTTCCTCAGGCACAAACGTGTAACCCCAACACCTGGGAGGCTAAGGCAAGAAAACTGTTGAGAGTCGGAGGCTACCCTGTGCTAGGGTTAGAGCAAGCCCCTACTTCAGTAAGAAAAATAAAATGCCCTGTGTTAGCCTGCTGTGGCTACAGGTATGTGCTATCAAGCCCAGCTTGAAGTGAGCTTAATCCTCACTACTGTAACTTTACTGGGTACAGTAAGATCTGAATTATGTTACTTTCACAGAATTAAAGCCTCTAACAACACAGGGTTGGTCCGATGAAGGTGGTGCAAGTTTGGCTCTTGATGCCTTTCCTTATCCCATCTATGAGCTTCCCAAGTGAGGGCAGAAGGAACAAAAATACTACATTTTGTCAGGGTGGCATGTGGTCACCTAAGCGAGATCTCTAGAAAGAGACTACTAGTGAGAATCAGAAACAGATCCCTTACTCCCGGCCCTTAAGGCAAGCTATTTCCATCACAATGGAGTGCAGGTCATCACTCACACCAACTCATTGTCTCACAACTGATGATCATGCTAATCAGGCCAAGACTGTGATCCTACAAGCCAGAGCCAGTGCTATTACAGTTTGCTAGTATAACAAACTTGTGTGTTAAGCTTTCTATCTTCTCCCTCCATCTTACCAGAGGTAAGTGACTCCAGCTTGTCATCTGGCATACTAGCAGAGTTGTGACCAGTGAGCCTGTCTTCAACTATTAAATGATTTCAATTCTACAGGTCCAGTCCAACTGGCTATCAGCTCTCCATTCCCAGACCTTCAGTGCTCACATACATTCCCATCACTGTTCACACGTGACCTGGGCACGCCCTCCTCACCTCTGCTTCCGGGAGCTTTCTTCTCCTCCTAGCAGATTCCCTTCACTAGCAGAAAAGCTTGGTGCATTAGGGCAGTGCTAATTAACTTGTGTACTCTGTGACAACAAAGTAAGTGAGTGGCCTTGCACTTAACTCTACCTGAACATCAAAATGGAGTATCTRCTACACAAACATGATAAGCTTTAACACTGACATAACAGGGAGCTATTAAAAAAACTCATCTAGGAAAATGGATAGCTATTCAGCCCATCCAGCTAATTTAAAAATTCTCAAAGCTACTCAGTTTAAGATCTGATAAATGGGGCTGGAGAGATGAATTTGTGATTAAGGGCACTGGTTGCTCTTCTAGAGGACCCAGGTTCAATCCTCAACACATACATGGCAGCTTACAACTGTCTGTAACTCAAAGATATATATATATATATATATATAACATTTTAGTGCTATTTCAGGACAGTAAATACCAGAAAAACCAGTACCAGCTATACTTTGAAGAGCTCGGAATTTTCTAAAGTGAATTGTCATTCTTGGGTTTCCACAATTCTGTGAACATGATGAGCAGACAAGCTTGTTCACATTAAATCCAGAAAAGGCAACTGGTTAATCAGAGGCAAGATTGGGAGGATCACCTTAATTCCACTGACTAGCAATGAAGCCAGTGATCATGTAGACATAAACAAAGACATGAGAGGCTTTACTGCCATGTTAGGTCAGCAAACTACAAAACCCTTCCATAGGTCAACTCACTCCAAGGAGATGACAGTCTGCAGGCTGTGCGCTGCGTGAAGACCTGGGCTTTGTGCGCACAAAACCTGGCACAGTGAAAGCCCAATCACTTAACTGAACAGTACATACTTTGCATGGTTACTGATACTGTAATACCCACAGAAATCTCTTGAGTTCTTAATTTCTCAATGACAAGAAATTACTCGAATGACTGATGACATACATGTCTACTAGAGGATCCTTCAGGTTAAAATAGCCATGTGGAGAACCAGAGCTCTTAACCAACAAATCAACAACAAAACCAGAGAGAAAAGTATGACTGATCTGCTTGGAAATAGTCTAGTGTTTTAGGAGGCAAAAGTGATGGTCCCAACAGCCAGGAAAGGCAGCATGTAACTATAAAAAGGGACACACCCACCTTAAATTAGCCCTTAAAACTATTTTGGTAACATCTCAGTATGCTGTAATTTGTTATTTTCYGCAAAGCTAAAAAAAGCCCTGCTGGCTGAGTATTCAGGTGAAGAATGAGAACGAGAGGTGAGGGACAGCCAGGCCTCTGAACACAGGCTCCGTGAGGTGCTACAGCTGACGGCAATGGGCACGACTAGGAATGCCTGTGCTTCATCATTTACCACACTGCACCTCCCCACGCATCCAGTCAACCTGCGCAGTCACTGCATATGCTACACACTCCACCGTGCTGAGACCAGGCACCGAGGCCACATGGAGGACGGAGCCAGGCCCAAGGTTCACCCTTCCGCCACTGCCTACTAAACGTGCTCACCAGGAACCACTGCAGTTCCTGTCTCTCACTAGGCCCCAGGCTTCCACTTCCTGTGGCTTTCTGTGCTTAGGACCTTCCTCCATCACCTTATCTGAACCTCACTCCATTTCCAAGAACAGTCCGTAGTTTCTCTACAAACCCCATCTTAGCTGTCCTCATCACCTGCACCCAATTCCCTTCCTCTGATCATTAGAGTTGACTCTTCTCCTCTGCTCATCCTTCAGAGTGCCACATCAACCCCACAAGCTGACTGTTGCACACCTACATTACTGCTGCCTCTTCCATCTGAGCCCTCAGCTAGATCAGAAACTGGCTTTCTTTAGGGTACCATCCAGAAAGTCAGATGTCTGCACCAATAGCCATCTAACCTACCAACTATTGCACAGCAGATTGCTCTATGAACTTTTTGCTCCTTCAGGCTCTACCGAGGAAGCCGGGGAGGTGGTCAGGTACTGGGATGGAAACTAGGACCTCAAGCACACTAGGTAAATGCTCTACCACTGAGTTACATCCTCAGCTTAAGTTCTGCCTTACTAAATACCCCTGGCCTCATTATAAAACTAGCCTGCCCAAGGAAATGGAGAACTTGCCCAGAGCCTCAGTCAGTCAGGAGCCAGCTCAAGCTCTGGGTCCTTACACCCACACTACACTTTCTCCATAACAAAGTCACATGTCGCTCAGAGAGCCTTGAAAGAGATACTTCCAGTGCATGTGTGTCCTGTGGTGTGTGTGACTACTGCTGGCCCATGAGCTTGGGGAAAGTGACCTGTCACTTCTGGCTTATGTATGAGACATGAGTGAGCCTTGTTCTACCAACCTTTTCTATCTTGCCACAGAGAAGGCCCGGACTCCCAGTTAGGCCCTATCTACCTGTGTTGTACAGAGGTACACTTAAGCCCTAGGATTCCAGGTGCACTTGTTACTGCAACACAAGCTGGTCTAGTCTGATTCAGTGTTTGTTCTGCTTGGACAGAAAGAAAAAAAACACTAATGGGCGAGGACACTGCAGTGAGGTCACTGCTCAGCTCTGGGGCACAAACATGCTCTTCCTTAGGCTCATTCCCACTGGGCCATAATTCCATGCTTCAAGATTGACAAGAAGTTCCCCATGGCCAAGAACATCAAGTCCAAGCTCCTCTCCCACTCTCAAAGTCCTTCCAACCTAATTCCCCAGTACTGCTCAGGAAGCACCTTCTGAGCCAATCTGCAGAGAAAACATCCTTGGTTCTCACTGGCTGAGTTACTGTTTCCTCTATACTCTGTTTACTTCTTACATCCAAATCATAGCCCTTCCTTTAATTCTCAGTTGATTGCTCCAAACTATCCATCTTCCTTTCTTCAATGTTTTAACTTTTCCAGTCTATGTCATATAACTGGAACTTGATGCACGGTATTTTAAAACAAAGAAAATATCACGCTAGCGTGTAGACCTAAAGTTTCAGTTCTAGCAAACCTATCCAACTCTATCCAGTACTGAGTCAGTTCTCTTGTCAGTGACTAACAGATGCCTACTATGTAACTCTGTCCAGCCATCACCTTCTAATGTATGAGCAATTATTAGTTCATTCTTATAACCTTCAGCTAAAACATTAAACATTACTGGGGCTAAGACCCTGACCTTTACTGGTCTGTTCTGGGAAATTCTGAGAATAGGCCATTGAATACAGATAATACTCAAAAAAACAAGCTGACTACATACAGGTCGTCACACTGTGACTACAGACTTTGCATTATCAAACCCGGGCAGATATGAAGCTGATATTACTGCATGTCATAACGCCTTAGGCGACAACAGGTGACTAAAACATGCTCTGCATTGAACTATTAATCATGCCAAGCATACCAGAGTGGAAGGCGGAGTGACGGGCTGCCCTCTCATTTCCTGTCATCAGCATAAGAACGGCACTAGCTTTTGCACTCCTTTCCACACAGGCCAAGGGGACGTAACTGTTTACACATTTATTTCTGATCACACAAATTCAAACTCAGAAGCAGCTGTTGTCAGGAACTAGAGGACAATATTGCAGGAAACACATGACACCACTGAGTTCAAGTTCAATTGTTTATTCTCCTCAGAACACCGAAGCCCCTATCTTCACTGGCGTACCTACACGCTGCTTTTCATTATTATTTTGTAGGTGTCCTGGTCTTTTCTTGTTAATAACACAATCTCAAAGTCTTGCTTACACAAATAACCTACAAGCCACCCCCAGGCTGGGAGTCTTATTACTTTTTGTCCCACGTGGGAACTACTACAGTCAATTCAAAACATTGAATTGGCTTTTTATCTTTCCGTTTTCTCAGAGAGTGAGAAGATTTATTTCTGGGTTCTGTACTGTGTAAGAATGACTTTTCCCATGCAGGTTTTGATGGGGGCAGGGGGAAGTCTATCAGAGTGAAATTCAGTAGAGACTACAAAAGCCAAAACCATCTTCTAAAGAGTAACATTCTCCTGAGCTCCTGAGAACAGCTCCACACCATCCCTCAGGCCTGGAGCGCCCTGTCACCACAAACATGGCAGATGCTACCTATTTTCCCTCCCTCAAGAGGTAAAGTCCTAGAAAGGCCATGGAGTAGACTGGAAACTGTCTTGTCTAAAGCCCAGCTATGAAAACTCAGTTAAACTGACACACCTAACACGTGACAAGAGACTGAAGCAGTGCTCAGTCTGTCCCAGACTCCTCTGAAACACAGCACATGACCACGTCTGTCCCTCTGCACTCAGTGTCTGGAGAGCCCCAGACTGGTAAATCTGACGCAGGCCATGGTTACGAGGCATTGCAGGCCTTGGCATGCAGGATTTAGGGAGCAAACAGGTAGAGGAAAACACAACAAATTCCACTATCAAATTATTTGAAGCTGTATGGTAGACAAAGAGCCAGTAAGGTACTATTCTTTCCGTATATTTAACATTTTCTGTAATAAAAAATCTAGACTACACTAAGTATCTTCTCTGACACTTTCCCACAGTTCTTGTGATAGCAAGAATGGAAGCTGAAACTCGGGGCTAGATGAAAAATGAGAGAGAAGGAGAACGGGAAGCAAATGAAGCGGGGGAGGGGGGAGGAAAGATCTAATCACTGAACTGCAGCAAATCAAATCATGTGAGAAAGAATACACAGCAGCCACAGTCACTTGAAGATCACAGCAGATCTTCACCAAGTCCTAGGAAGAGGCAGGTGGTGGGGACAAAGTCACCAGCAAAGGACGGGGATACCAGAAATTCACGTGAGAATACGGACAGTTTCAGCCTCTGCCTCTCTCTCCCCTTCCTCCCCRCCCTCTCTGTGTGTCTCCCATACACACATACTCTGTCTCCCTCTCCCTGTCTTTCTCACTGTCTCTCTTTGACTCTGTCTCTGTCTCTGTCTCTGTCTCTGTCTCTGTCTCTCTCTCTCTCTCTCTCTCTCTCTC